>SNQJ01S0111171.1:15257-28863 GCA_010110895.2 Picea sitchensis | reverse complement strand
TAATATATCAATAATAATAAGAATACTCTTTGCAATTACATTATTTCAACATTTGGAAGGGTAGATCTTCATCTTTCAGCTAGAGACTTCACCAAGGGGCTTGTATAGCCCCGATCTACATTTCCAGCCAGTTTTATAGCATTTGGAGGCTTCTATCCAGGAGGCCGAATTATTGGGTCTCTGCAGTCTTCAGGAGGGCACAGTTCAGTTTGGAGATTCAGCCATTTGAGGAGCAGATCTTTGTATTTCAGTCTGAGACTTCATGAGGGGGTTTGTGTTGCCCCGATCTACCATTTCATACAGTTTCAGAGCATTTGGAGGCTTCCAATAGCAGGGATGAAATATTGGGTTTCTACAGCCATCCAGGAGGGCGCAACTTCAGCCAGGGGGGTTTGGACTTGGACCTTGGAAGGAAAGAAGTTAATATTGTATTGTTCCTCAGCTTGTTATCTAGCCTTGGGAGGCTTGTATCTTCAGTCTTGAGCGTTTTGTAGTAGCTCTTATTCCATCTAGAGGATTTATCTGATATTCTTCCAGATCTGCTGATCTATTGTACCAGGTTTTCTATATTATCTAAATAAAGGTCAAATCTGTGTTATTTGGTTCCATAACTGGTGTCTCTTGTTATCTCTGGTATTTTTTTATGATGCATCTTCAGATCTATATCCATATGCTTTGTTAATCAAATATATAAACCCTAAACGCAACTTCATGAGCAAACCTGCATACACACATCCAAACAACAGTTGACAGTGAACAGTTAGTGTTTCCAGCAAAAAACTTGGCTTGGGAACATTACAATATCACCTTCCCAGTAGCAGCAACTATATGAGTGATGATGGAAGGAGAGTGATTGACCAACAGTTTGTGGAGTTACAGACTGTTGTACTTGATGGTTGGAGTTTAGTGATGAGTACAGGTGATTATTCACCATGGGTTCCAGTGGATGAGCTTTTGGTCAAGTCCTTGGGATTGACCAAAGTCTATGATACTTTCCAGTCCTACATACAGTTGCAGTTATTTATGTTATCCTTCCCCGATACTTTCATCATAGACAACAACATAGGGGGAGATAGACAGTGGCAGGGGACATGGAGAGTTGGTAGGAAAAGACTACCTGACAAGAATGACTTGGTTATATACAACAGGATAGGGGTGGTTCATCCGAGACAATCATATGAGGCTTGGGGCGTGATGGAGAGTATCCTCAGCCGTGGGATAGAGTATGTTCCAGAGATGGATATGGGTTCAGAGTCTCAGCAGGATGAGGATTGGGAGCAGAGATGGATAGATGCTTATGATGAGGTCTATGAGGTCAGTTGGTAGGAGGTATGGTTGCAACAAGAAATGTCAGGGATCTTGAGGACTGCACATGATGTACCTATGGTTGGACAACTTGGCCATTTCAGGACTTGTCAGCAAGACATATAGAGATTCTCCTTGGGGAATCTCGATGATGATGTCATGAGACACATGGGGGCATGTTTGGTATGTCAGCGTCACGAGTCAGGGCATGACTCCATAACCACCCTTGTTTCAGTACCGGTTTGGGAGAGTATGCTAACTTCTCTCAACCCTCGGGCACCAGAGATATATAGTAGGGCTGACATCACAAGGATATTTCTGGAGCATGGGACTCCACATGCAGCAGTGTGGATTTGCAAGGAGGCCGAGTTTATGGACAGGACAACATGATTATCAACATACTTCAGCCAAAGTTTTATCGTTTTGTGGGCATCGAGATACTTGATATGACACCTTCAGAGTTATATGATGCATGATTTGGTGCTCTTCTAGAGCGCATGAGGGTCTTAGAGACTTGCATGATTGATTCCTTCCATTGTTGGGGGAATTTGAAAGCAAGTCAAGATGAGTATGCTTTGTGGCAGGGTGGATCTCCTTCGTTGAGGATCATATATATCAACAGATCATCTTCTTGGTTAGCAGGGGGTCTGGATCCATCCAGAGATGATAGTTGGGAGACGGGTTTATGTGAGAGACTCCTTGATGGATGGATATTGTATCTACTTGTTTCGTTAGTTGGGGATCTTCAGGAGATTTATGATGTTGGTATCTTACAGGACTATACTTCACAGGAACTGCAGTTAGCATCTTGATATGGGATCCAAGGATTGGAGTGCTTGGTAGTCCAGAGTTTGATGGGGTCGAGATCCGAGTAGAGTGGTTGCTTGGGGAGTTGACCAAGGATTGGGTGCACACGATCATTCTACTCATTAGGAGAATTTGGGCATCATGTGTGGTGAGCACATGGAGGGGCCATGTCTTGAGGAGAGTTTACTACAAGTCACATAGGTGGATATGAGATCCTGGTATCACATATAGATCGATTCATTTATTGCTTGAGGACAAGCAATATTCTAGCAGGGAGGACTGTAATGTCCCCATTTTTGGACATTATTATGTTACAAAGTGTTATACTTACCAGAGTAGCCAGATGGGGGTGACAGCGAGTTCAGGGGATATTGAGGGGTTTTATTGGGCCCGACTTGCATCGTTCATCATATTTCATCATCAGGATCCATTACGCACAACTTGGCTTTGGTTTCGTTGCATTTCGACGATTTCCATAATTTTGAGTTATTATGGGTCATATTTTAATTAATTTCACTATGAAGGTCATTTTGGGCATAATACTTGGAGAAACGTCTTAATGTAATATCTCATCGGAATCGGGAGGAAGAGCACTACAAGATTAGATGATGAGAAGTGACTTTCAATGGACGGAGAAGCCATAGGGACGAATAAATCACTTTTTAGAGGCAAAAAGACCAATTAATTAATAAAGTGATTTAATTAAAAAATAATAAAAATAAAGTAAAAGTCACTTGGAGGGAAAAGGTGAACAAGGGAGATAAAAGAGAGATAGGAGCCTCTATTCTCTCATTATGTTGATTATCATTTTGATGTCTGGCTTCTTGCTAGAGAGCCCATGATACTTGGGGGTTTTGAGGGTTTTGACTGAACAAACCCTATAGATCAACTCGGTGGTGAAAGATTCCACCTTTCCTGATCCAATCTTAGCCAAGGAGGTGAAATATTCCTCCCTCACCATTCTACATCAGTTCCATTCAGTTTTAGGAGCAGTTGAGGAAGCAGGGCATAGTTTTAGTGTCTTTCTGCAGAGCTAGGGTACACTATTATTGAGAGAGGAGTTCGTGGAGGGTTGTAGACATTAGATATGAGATAGATCTCACTTCAGGAGTGTTGGCCATCACCAAGGCACCTTTTATCACTATTTTGTGGAGCTTTCTCATGTCATATGCACCATTGATCTCATTGGGGAGAAATTCCAGCAGGAGGGGCACATTGTATGAAGGGGATCCATTCGATTTGAAGAGAAGAAGTGAGATAAGATCCAAGTCACTTTGTGAGAGGGATTGATAGGTTCTTGAGAGCCTTTCTCATCTTCCATTGGAGGGTTATCTGATGTTCTTGATTTTATTTGTGGCTTGGGCGTGATTTTGAAGAGGGGTGCATCACTCATTGGGGGTATCTTCAGTTGGAGGGTTAGATTTGAGAGATTGATCTTGTACTTTCTCCATATGATATATTCATCCCCGATCTACAGTTTGGCAGTATTTTCACAGAGTTTGGAGGCCATCTTCAAGGAGGCCAAAATATTAGCTTGCTACAGCTAGTGAGGGCACATTTTGCTAGAGAAGACAATCATCTACAGCAACGGAAAAGCTTGGAGCTTGAAGACCCTTTGTATCCAACTTGAGGAGGATTTTGGAAGCCTATATCTTCATATCTCTATTGTATCTTGGAGGCATTATCAACCATACACTCTATTCTCTTATATGTATTCCAAATCTGCTCCATTTTGTATGAGGTCAGCTATATATCTAAATAAAATTAGATCTGAGGTATTTGTGGCTATTTCTTGTGTTATTTGTCTTGCATCTTGTTGAGTATATTCCATTGCTATATCTTTATCATTTATTGGCTGCAAACACACAAAGAACCATCACCATAAACCCAACGAAACTCAGAGAAGACTAAAATCTGCAAAGTGTTTGACAAAATACCTCAACCAGAAACCATAAAACTCAACATGTTCCAAGCAAATTTGTTTGGGAACATTACAACATTTAGTTGACTTGCATGATTAGCTTCCATAGCTTTGATTACTTCTATCAATTCTTTTAAGGAATCTGTTGGAGACTCTTTACTATCCGAACTAACATTTTTCCCATCTATCTTTCCTTTAGGCTCTGACTCTTTTGATGCACTACCCCTTGTGAAACCCAAAAAAATTGATCTCCCTGAGGTTTGAATGTTCTTATCTACCTTAATAGTTGTCTCTTGGGAAATTCTGAGATTTGTTGGCTCTTTGTCTCTGAGTTGATAACACATTTCCCCACTAAAGGTTTCTAAATAGTAGATGAGAATGGAGGCATCCAGAGGTTTGATGTCTTGGTGGAGACTATTGATCAACTCATTAAACCTCTTATTAAATTCCTCCATAGTTTCACCGTTTAACTATTTTACTCAAGTGGGTACAAGTGAAATTACAAGGACTTCCAAAGGGATGAAAACTAATCTCAATGAGTAGACCCCTGAACTCATGCAATTTTCAAGTATTAATCCTTGTATTGGGTAAAATAGAAAAAGGTTACCTAATTAATCTACTCCACACTATTCAAGATCTTTTCTGATCATGCCAAGATTGAGTTAGACTCGCGAGGCAGAGAGCATACTGGGATCTCGATGGAAAGGAAATGTTTTTCTTTGTTGTCTTGGTTTATTTTAGTTGATTTTATCTTGTTTAAGTTAGAAAAAAATGAACAAATGCAAAATGGATGCAAAAATGACACAATCCCCCAGGGTAGGGAGGATGAGAGGACTAGTGGGTTATCCCACTAACTCCTTCAAGTTACAATCTTAGAAATGAAGTATTTGCTGGCCTTTTATAGATCAGGAGCAAGTCAAACTTACAAAATGATGGAAGAAAGTGATTAGAAGGAAGAAGAGGCACTTTGGGAGGTCCTGGATGCCCCGGATCCACGAAAAATAGGCAGATTTTCCTTCTACCTGTTCGCCAAATAGGAAAAAACAGCAAGCGAATTCATGGGGAACTTGCCCAAAATACTTTTAAAACAACCTGCAAAAGTTGTTAGTCTCATGCAAAAAATTTCCCAAGTGAAGGTTAGATAAAAAGTTAGTAAAATCACTAAAAAAATCAGCAATAAACTAATTTTCTTAGTGGCTTTTGTTTGCTGTTTGGACAAGCAATGAGCACTAAGATTTCCAAAATAGAGAAATTATATCTCTTAAATGAATTTATCTTTTAGCAGGCAAATCTGGCTTTGAAAGAATTGCTGAAAAGACAAATTCTTAAAGCTAGATCTAACTTGAATGATAATAAATTTGAAAGTGCAATACAGATCTAACTATGCATGCAAAAATGGATCTACTTAAGATCTAACTTCAAAATGTGGATCTAGATCTTGCATGCAAAAGGAAACAAATAACCAAATTGAATTGAATTTTGAAGGAGAGAGAGAAAGCTTGAAGTGCAGAATTCTTGGAGTGTACTTATCCCACTCCATATACTCACTTTGTCTACTTATAGATTGGAATTCTTGCCTCAAATTCTCTCAAATGTTAAATAATCTACTCAAGTTCGGCTATTCACTCCCCTCAAAGAATTTATTGAATAGAGGGGACTCCCTCGGTTTTAATTGCTTCACATGTCAAGTTTGAAGGTGAAGTCTTTCCATGACATCATCCACATAGCATCTTTTAGTAGCTTTTAGGTATCCACCCATATGCATGTCCCTAACCAGTCATGATTCCCATAATGTCCATATGGTGTTTTGGAGTGGGATCTTCTGAATTAGCTCTTCTCATTTTTGTTGCTAAATGAGTAGGCGTTGGTATGGGAACATGAGGGTAATTGTTGGATGCCATTGATGCCTCTTGCAGCGTCTATATCTTCACATGTTGAAGATTATAGCAAGCAAAACAGGGAGCATTCTATACGCATTTTTGGTTAGGACAGTTCATTTTTTTTTAGATATTCTATGTGCTACTTTCCCTTCACTATTTGCGTCCTCCTCCCAATCTCCCACGTGCATTGGATACATACTTCTTCCTTACAGTTTTTCAACCTTACGCTAAAATTTCTTCATCTGCACATCTTCTTGTTCTTTTTTAGCTTGTGGATGTTCAATTCATTTTACGTTTGTTGCAGTCATAATCCCAATTTGCAGAGGAGAAGATGATGACATCATACATTCCTTTCTTTCCATATAGCAAACATAGTCTCAATTATCTCTAACTAGTTATGCCTGTTGTCACAGGCTCCCAAATTCTACCTTCTGATTGCACTACACATAATCTTTCCTTTTCATCTCCATTATCTCTTACGAGTTATACCTGTTGTCACAGGCTCCCAAATTCTATCTTCTGAATGCATGACTCATACTCTTGCCTTTCTATGTTTATAACAAATTAAGGGTAGATAATATTATGCAAGTGCATAATCCTACAGCCTTGGATCTGTGCCATGATGTTAAAGGCTTAGAGTTGTGCTACCTACCATTGTACGAATCGAGTATTTTATGTGATAGTTGAATTGTGACGAAAAACATTATTAACAGAACGTTTATAAATCATCAAATTATTAAGTTTGAAATAGATAGCAGTGGATAGAATCTAATGTAGGAAGGTTTCAATATGTTTATTATACAGATGTTGGTTTACGAATACATGGAAAATGGAACACTACATGATCATCTCTCTGGTAAAGGTTCTGCTGCCATCTGATATGTTCATATATTATACATTTTTTCCATGAGCATGCTTCAGTTTCAAATGTAGGTCAAGAATGAGAAAGAAATATATTATTCGTTGACAGGAAGTTTCCAATCAAAGCCTCTAGAATTTGCCCTTCGTCTTCGCATTGCCCTGGGATCAGCGAGAGGCATTATGTATCTCCATAATGAGGCTAATCCTCCCATCTTCCACCGTGACATAAAGACCAGTAACATCCTACTAGATGATAAATTCCATGCAAGAGTTGCAGATTTTGGATTGTCAAAGCTTGCTTCACTACCAGATATGGAAGGTTCAGCTCCAGGTCATGTATCAACTGTTGTGAAAGGCACTCCAGTAAGATATAAAACTTGAAATGATTAAACATAATATTTGAATAATTTTTTTATTGTATTCACGAGCAATGGATAACAGTCTTTATTTTTGTAGGGATATCTCGATCCAGAGTACTTCTTGACTCATCAGTTGACTGATAAGAGTGATGTATATAGTTTTGGCGTGGTTCTCCTGGAGCTTTTGACAGGCATGCAACCCATTTCAAATGGAAAGAACATTGTCAGGGATGTACATGTTCTGATCAGTATGATCTTCATCCAGTTTTTTGTTTATGGCATCCTTTCTTGTTTCGCTTATGTGGACATTCATATTTGCACATGATATTGAATTTTCTCATATAGTATTCACACTGTAATTTGTTTTCCGACACTTCAATTTTACAAAAACTTCAATTGCTATTGTTATCAAGTTTTCGCTAAAATGAGTGAGGAAGGTATATATTTTACCGTTATTTTTGGGTACTTGCAGCTAATCGACTTGCTTTACAGGTGAATATGGCATATAAGTGTGGAATGATGTTATCTATGATCGACAAGCGGATGGGTTCATATCTTTCAGAATGCTTGGAACCATTTGCCAGATTGGCATTGCGTTGTTGCACAGATAAAACAGACGCACGCCCCTCCATCGCTGAGGTTGTGCATGAGCTTGAGAAGATCTTCCAGTTAATGCCAACAGAAGAAGATCATGACACACCCTTCATGCAAAATCTTATGGATCCAATGGACATGCAGAAAAAACAGAGTAACATATTTGCAGAAAATCCTTTTGTGTCTGCTGATATTCCTGGGAGCGACCTTCTGAGTGGAAATATTCCCGGGATCGCACCACGATAAAAAGTCTTATGTGTATATCAGTGAAAGGTTTACGACAACCCTATTCCCATCTTGCACACACATTGTAATGAATTTAAAAAACTTCAATGTTATACACTCGTACTCATAAATTGAATTTAATTGTATAAAAGCGTGCACACGATGTGGCAATCAAGTAGGAATCGATAAGTTTTCTGGGCCTTCATCCCTTTTTCTCAATTTTTTTGTGCCCCGCTGTAATTTTGTAAATACTATTATACATTTAAAACTTCCAAAGATGTTATTTAAATAGATTTAGGTTGCCGGCTTCAAATTTTTGACTTTTCATTTCGTTTTAAGTAGTTTTACATGGAAGGTAGCTTATTTTTAAAAATCTCAAAGATGATAATTAAATAGGTTCAGGTTGTCTTGTTTTAAATTTTAAGGTTTAAAAATTTCAAAAAGGTTAATTAAATAGGTTTAGGTTGATTATTTTTTTTATTTTGCATTTTGTTTTCAAATAATTTTACATGAAAAGACATTTTACATTTATGGTTAAATTTAGATTTAGGTTATCTTATTTAAGTTTTGACTTTGTTGTGTTTTTTAAGTTTTGATTTTTGACTTTATTACCGTTAAAAAATGGGGAAGGTTTTGACTTTGTTGTGTTCTTTAAGTTTTGATTTTTGACTTTTTTATCCTTAAAAAAGGAAGTTTATAGGAAAAAACAATATTTAAATTATAAATAATATAATTTAATAATGAATGTATTTATTAAATTATTATTTTTTTTTAATTTAAATTATAAATAAATATAAAAATAATTAAGAAATTAACTTAATTGATTGATTGTTGTTAATATTATTAGATATTTGATTAATTTGGTATCAATTAATTTATTAAAATTACCATTAACTAATTTGAAAAAGCAATTTAAAATATATATATTAAATTGTTTACAAAATTTTTAAAAATAAACAAATAATAAAATATGATTTGATAACAATTACCATCGCTCTTTGATATACTCTATACTCATCTCCAAGAGGAGTCACGATGAACCTTGAATGTATAATGTTTTGAATCTTAAGATTTAATAATGTTTAAAATTTTGATATTTAAATCTTAATACCTTTTAAGACTTAATAATGTTTAAAATTTTGATAATGAAGTGTTCCATTTATTAGTGTATTTATTAGTGTGAAAGATGAATTCTGGAAAAGAAAAATATATATTTAAATAATAAATAAAGAAAATATGATATAGTAATGAGTGTCATTATACTTTTATAAATTCAAATGTAACTAAGTACATAGTTGACATTGATAATGTCAAGTACTTTTTTCAAGTGTTTTTTTTTAATATCTTTATAATTTAATAATTAATAATATTTGAAAATCTGTTAATAATATTTGAAAATTGGTTAATAAAATGTATTTTTTATTTTATTTTAATATTTGTAAGATTATTAATATTTAAGATTTAATAGTTACTAATATTTGAAAAATTGTTAATGAAGTGTTTGGTTTATTAGTGTTGATGATGAATTTTTGAGAAGAAAAATATGTATTTAAATAATAAATAAATGAGAAAATATGATTTAAAAACAACTGTCATTACTTTGATGTAAACTCAATTGTAATTACATGAGTAATTGACATTGACAATAACCAATACTAATAATGATAGCTTCTTATTACATCTTAAGACATAATTTTGATTTCCAATTATTTTTAAAAATTAATAAAGTGGGTCTAATCATTAAGAACATGGGTTTCCTCCTTACATGTAATGTGTTTGAATCATTATGTGGATAGGGTATGTACAAGTATATACACTAGGTATCTAAGTCCTTATATCAAAGGGGGTCATCTCTTATGTCAATTTAAAGTATGGCCAAACTATGATCTTAAATTAGATTATTATTAATTTTATTATTCAATATTGTTTTTTTTTTCTTCAGGATAATACTATGTTGTGAACGTGGATACAATGTATCCCTATGATGATACATACACTGACAAAACTATAGTGGATGGTGTGTTTCATAGATGTTGGATGGTTCATGTGCAATTATGCTTATTAGTGCTCAAGAGATTTGCCTTTTTAAGTGGGGTGAACATATTTTCACCTGGCCCAAAAATTAAAGATGAAAAAATTAATATAACAATTACTAAAATTATAATTTTTTAACAAAATTAATATGAATACTCAACGTTCCTTTTACTTTTGTTTGCAAGCTTTTTAATCGCTTTAGTAGCTTCTTCCATTGTTGTAGTAGTTGGAGAAGTTTTATCGGGACCATTCCCTTCCGATAATGTCTTCAATAGTCTATCTACTACATGATCTGTTGCTTTACTCAGCAAGTTATCACCTTCTAGATCCCACTCAATCAAATACATTAGTTCCCTTGCATCATTGTATGCTTCTAAATAAACCATTCCACATGGGGGAAACAACTGGATGATTATATTGATCAATGAGACTACAATTAACTTCAAGGACCATTTGCTTGTGTGCATAGAATCCTTTCCCACTCTTAACGTGGGGACTAGATCACCTTTGCACAAAACATTTAGACACTGCTAGGGTTTCTGACACTGCTGGGATTTTAGTGAAGTATGTTTGTACAATTGTAGATGGAGACACACCTAGTCTCCTTCAACAATTTGACATTCAGAATGACCTTGATCTTCATGTTCCTTCATGTAGTTTTGATCCATAACCAAATTTTCTTTGAGAGTATGGAGAATGGTCATGCAGATTGTAAGATTGTGGTCAACCTCCTAAACCTTGGATACACCCAACTTGTATGGGAGAATCGATGGTGGCTTTTGTTTGTAGATTGCTTCAAAGGGATTCATGCGAGTGGTAGTATGGTAAGAGGTGTTGTACCACCATTCAGTTAGGGGTAACCACTGAACCCACTAATGTTGTCTTTCAGACGCAAAACACCTCAAATATGTTTCCAAAAAACACTTGTTGACCATTTTCGTTTGGCCATCAGTGCGGGGATGATATGTAATGCCCCATTTTTGGACATTATTATATTACAGAATGTTATGCATACCAGAGTAGCCAGATGGGGGTGACATCGAGTTCAGGATTTATTGAGGGGTTTTATTGGGCTTGACTTGCATCGTTCATCATATTTCATTGTCAGGATCCATTCCGCACAACTTGGATTTGGTTCCATTGCATTCCGACGATTTTCGTAATTTTGAGTTATTATGAATCATATTTTAATTAATTTCACTAAGGTCATTTTGGGCATAATACTTGGAGAAGCCTCTTAGTGTAATAACTCATCGTAATCAGGAGTGTTATCCACTAAGTTGTACTAGTTGGACTCGCCAAAGTTTTGAGCAATCAAATGCTCAATATTCAGAGTTCAGAAGTTCAGTCGATCTATGTGACGAGCTTTTTCCACATTTCCATACCCTATGGGGAATTGTAATAAGAGATGTTGCATGATAAAATTTGTAAAAGGTTTAGCCACCTAATACCTAGACATGAATTGTTACTCTGGAGTGTTTTTTTAACTTGTTAATTGTATTCCGTTGTCTAAGCAATTTATAATTTCTGAGTTTTTTCACTCAATTTCTCCAAAGCTGGAGTATATACTCATGGTTAGGCCTTAGAATGGTTATAATCCTAGTGTTTAATGTATATTACCATGCTAAATATCCTCCTAAAGTTTTATGGAAATGTGCTAAGTCCCCCTTAGGATTTTTTAATTTTTCCAGTTAATAAAAATTTCCCGTAAAACAAATTTTTTTACTTGTAATTTGAAGTTGTAATAAAAAAATGGTATTAGGAGGCTTCATATGCCTTGGGAGTGCTCATTTTTTAACCTAGAGCACCCACTTTACCTAAGTACCCACTTTTGTGAGTGAAATTAGTGATTTTAATCACTAAAAAGTTAATTTTACTCACAAAACCCAAAAAAGACATTAAAAATCAGCAAAATTATTTTTTGGGAAACATGTCTGGGACATTTTTCCAGTCAACTCACCCTTGCTTTGAGTTAACTAAAGCTTGTTGGAAAACATGTGTAAGTTATTGGTGAGTTGAGGGAGTGCAAGATTGAGTTTGGAGTGTTGGCCAAGAGGAGGTGTGCCCTCTTTGATAGAGGTGGCACACCCTTGAGAGAGAAAACCTAATTCTTGAAAGGTGGCACCTACTTCTCCACCTAATCCTCACATGTGGCGGATTGTGAGAGCTTTGGGAAAGGTGGAAGACTTTTCTATTACACTTGTCAAGCTAATCCTCTCCAAGTGGTGCACCCTCCCTCCTTGGGAAGTGTGCCCCTCTCCCTATTTGACTAAGCATTCTCTCATTTGCAAGCTAGTTAGAGCTATTGGAAGGATTGTATTGTAATATCATTTGTACTATAATTTTTGGAATAAAAGGATTTGGAGGCTATTTTTGGTGATCAAGCTTCATGTGTGGATCTCATTTGTCAATGGTGTGCAAATTTGTGAGGTAATGTGCTTTATTTTTCTTGCTTAATTGTTAGATTGTAGCCTTCATGTGGAATTGTCTCCAAGAAGGGTAAGATTAGAAGAGCTAGGTTGATTTATAATCTTGTTGTTTCTTGTATATGAATATTTTATGTTGCATATCCATTTCGGTTAATGTTTATGCTTTCTTAAGATTTTTTATGCAAGCAACACTATTCTACTAATAGTTCTTTGGTAAGAAATATCTATGTGTGCATGATCTCATAACTTGAATAGGAGGATAGGAATTGTTGCACTCTATTCTCCTTCAAGCTTTCAAGAAAGACAAAATGACCCTCTTTGATCTTGTTATCGCACAGTTTGTAGTTTAGGTCATAGGCTGAAGGATAGAGATCAAACTGGCGTAACAATAACCTTCCCCACCCAATGTCACCTCAATGGGGAGGTTCTTTCTGTTTAGGGAGGTTAGCCCAGGGGAGACGTCCCCGACAACCTGGGGCTTTGAAGAGGCTAAGATATAAAGCAAGGTTAAATTTTCCTCCTCACAGGTTACCACCTAAGTCAGATAGTCCGACTAAACAACCAATAATGAAGTGTATGCCCAATTGAAAACACCTGCCCGAAACAAGACAACAACAATACAATATATATATGCAGGCTATATCTCAAAGGGTTAGTACTTCAATAACTATCTGCTATTATTTAATAAGCAATGTAAAGCAATAGATACAAATGAAGTCAACGTTTTTTCAATTAGCTATGAAAGAGCATCAATTCATCAATATCTATCAAGATGACTAAGCCTATAATGTATTCAATCAACAATTTGCTCAATAAATGCTTCAAATCATCATTTAATTGCTTATATTCAACTTTTTGCTGCGTCAAGATGAGATAACCAACTATGATGTCAGCCCTAATTAGGTTAGTTTGTTAGTTAGGGTTTCAAAAATTACAGTTTTGAAAGTGGTTTTGTACACTAAGACTTCAACGTTGGAGGTTAGAAATCAATGCCTTAGGGTATATGGAGTCAAATAAGAAGAGGGCACAAGGTTTTGAAAGGATGATGACTTAAAGATTGGAGGGAAGGGTTATAAAGTGCTGCAAAGGTAGGGCCCTAGAATCAAAACCCTAGGGGAAAGAGGCTCACTCCGGTGTTGCTTAAGCAAGGCCTCGTGCTCTTTCCACCTTCTCTAGGTCAACTTGGAAAAA
>SNQJ01S0111171.1:1305-14794 GCA_010110895.2 Picea sitchensis | reverse complement strand
CATCCTCAATTTATATCATCTCATGACCTTTAATTACTAATTAGGTCATTAAAATAGCCGACAAGGCTAACAACTAAAAATCATACTGTTTTACATTAAACTGCTAAAAGAAAACCCTAAATGAGCAATGAGCAAGACGTCTATCCCCTTTGAGGGAGATGTTGGCCCTTTTTAGGGCAAATCATAGCACTAGATGACAAATGTTGGCCCTCTCTGGGCCTCCAAACTCTGCCACATGTGCCAAAACGCTCTGTCAAGGTGCAATACACTGGAGGTGACGTCAAGGGCTCCTAGATGATGTCCTGGGCCATCAGAGGGACACGTTCCACCTGCAGTGGGTCAACCCCCTAGGGTTGGGTTCAGCCAAGGCGTCCTGGATGAAAATGTCCTTCTTCTTCTCTCGTGCAAAGGCTCGATCAATCACTGTCCTGTCTCTACCCCTGATGAGGTCCCAACAACCATATGATGGGCTCTTCAACTCCATGGAGGTCCGAACTAATCATCTCCCCATGTGTACCGGTCCACTTGGTACCTGTCCATCGGGCATGGTCCTGCACATCAAAAACTTCGCCCTCCATGGGCTCATTAGTCCTAGGGATCATAGCAATGTCAATCATATTTCATCATTAATTTTATCAAATGCATGCATAAAACCCCTAGCATATCATCTAATAGCTTAAAGACATTACAATGACCTACTATACAAAGCTGAAGAAAAAGACAAAATTCCCTATTGGGCCAACATCCATAAGAAAATGAAAGTTTCCAAAGGATATCACCCAAGCCATGTAACATGAGGTGGTGTGGTCAAAGGATGTCCAGACATAGTGAAAGACAGGGGTGAATATTATCTGTGGGTGCCTTTGTAGGAGGCGAGTTGTACCTGTCATGGATGCAATTCTTTCCAAGCCCTTTATTTGCCTTTATTATTTCTTTTCTTTATTATCTTTTCTTTTTATTTCAAGTTCTAACTAGAGGACACTGCCTTGGCGTGGTGACCAGAGCTGACAGTGTTACCCACAAGTGATTTTGCAGAGATGATAAGGTTGGCTCATGATGAGACCCCCTTTCCCTTGGCCATGCAACTAAAGGTCACTGCCCTGGCGTGGTAACCAGATAATGGCAATGTCATACTGCTAAGTACCCATGAACATAATGGGCTGGCTCGTGATGAGACCCCCCATCCCCTTGGCTAGGTCTTGTTTTGTTATTTTTCTTCGGGTCCCCCTTGTTTCTTATTGAGAATCTTTTTATTACCTTCTCAGGGATCCCTGGGCAAGGCATCTCTAGGTTTCATTTTTTATGGCTTTTATCTCTTACAAGCTGCTTTTACCTCCTGGGCCTTTAGCCCCTTCTTCCCACAAGATAAGGTGTAACCCCACAAACAGGTCATCCTAATGTCCGAACCAGGGGAATGGGATAGATGAGTGGGAGATAAGATGTAAGAATGATAATATGATGGGAGCAGACGATGGCTATTCAAAATCCCCCCTTGGTGGATAACCAAAACCTATGGGTACAAGCTTGCTAGGGTACCCCGTCAATCCCCCCAACCATGGTCAAGTGGGTTAGTGTAAGATCCAAGCAGTCGTCAGAAATGAAAGGAATCTGATGCATATATCTGAAAGTTATAATGATCAAATATGACACATACCATGATACCTGGACTAATTACCTCATGGAGCAAGAGTCTTCTCCGATACAAGTCCAAGCCGAAGGTGATGGATGCTGCTGCTACTGACAGGACAAGTCTAATGAAGAAGAAGAAAGATGGGCCCTCCAGGGCCATGCTCAGGTCAATCTTGCTCTCGGTACTCCATGTCTAGGACCTGTGGGCCTCGAGACATGATCTCCTAGTTATCCCTAGAAATCGAGGATAACAGATCCATCAAGAAGACCCACATTGCCCAAAGTTCCAAGGCTTTGAAGATCTTCCTTTTCTCTTTCTCGATACATTATCATTTTTTTTGTTACCTTAAGATCATATATGCAAGTTGTTTGAATATGATTTAAATCATAAGATCTAGAGTAGGAAAAGCGCTAGTTTTATCAAATTTCTCTTCTAAATTCTTAAAGGATAAATATAGTTTCTTTTTCTAAGTGCTTCATTTAGATATTTGGAAATTTAGTTCTTGCATTTTTCTGCCTTAAAACAACATAAAAAGATCCTAAGGAAGTAAGCTTTCTAGCTTGATTCCTTAGTTCCTTTTGTAATTTCTTAATAAAGTCTACTTAGGAAAATTTTGGGCTTTTATTACTAACATCCCAAGACACTTTTAAAGTGTTTTTGGGAATATTATGTCTTGGTTTTCCCATTGATTTGTGCAGGTTTGTGAAGGAAAAAGGGATATGTTTTCTGAATCTTGAAGATTTGAAGTTTCCAAGATACCCAAAACTACCTTATATCTTTGGAAAACATTGTAAAAGTTTATTTTTTTTACTTTTTGATCCATTTTATAAGGATATTTATCTCATTTAAATAGATCCAAAGTCTCTCAAGAGATAATTGTAACCGAGTTAATAAAATAAGTGAGCCAAGGGAGGCCTCACTTTGTGTTCCCCCCTGGTGGGGTTGGTGTTGTGGTTTTAGAGCAATTTTCTCATTTCAGTTCTTTCTCTAAAAATTAAAACAACAATCACATAGATTAGATTTCAATTTGGGAAGTAACACTTTAATTGCTAGTTTAGATTTTATTTATGCAATTTCAAATTTGGAAATAAATCGTCTCCTCAAGTCCTCGCAAGAGGTTGGTCAGTGAAGACTAGTAATTAGAAAAAATTTCCTTTCAACAATTTCCTTTCTTGTTTAAAATAAACAACTCCCCTCAACTCCCAGTGTTGTTCCCGACCCTTCTAGTTGCGAGTTTGTCTCGATCTTCTAGGAGTAAGTTTCATACATGCTAGGCTGGTCAGTGTGGATAGATTAATAGGGAAATCCTTAAGAAATATTGCTTCAGTGGAAACATAAGAGAGTTTGTGTAAGATATCTGGCGGAAACTTTGAGATCTAGGTTCTCCCTGTCGGATCTCCCACATTCTCTTGGGCTTGTGTGCAAAATCAGAGGGACACTCTCCCTGTTGGATATTCAGCAAGCTCAACCTCCACTCCAGGGATGTTCTCTGAAGGGACTTGAATCTAGATTAGTTTCAAACACTTTATTTTCTTGCAAATAAAATTTATCTCATTAACCTACTATCAATAAAGACAATCTAATAAAATACACGATCTACAACTGCCCACGATACCTTTAAGGAATTGGTCTCATTTACACTATTTAAAAATCCATTTTCTTCAAGCACTTTACTTTCAGTTATTTATCTTGAAGTATTTCCATTTACTTGCATCTATTATCTTAAGTATCCTTTTTATGCAAGTATCTCTTATGGATCTTGTGGTTGTTGATTGATGTATGCTTTAGAATAAATATGCTTCATATGTTGTCTTTATTTCAATAAACTCCTAGAATATTGATTGCTTAGATTTAGTTTTAAGCCTTAGATTGTTTTTTTTAGGGACTACCCCCCTTGGCTTTGCTATGAGTTGGCCTAGATGGAGGAGTTGAGGTTTAGGTGACAACACCTTAACTCTAACTTTCCCCCAAGGACACGCCGAGTGGATTGAATATTTCTTTCATGTTACCCAGGTGTGTATAAAGGCGACAACATTTTTGGCACCACTGCTGGGGATAAATCTTTTTATTCCTAGAATACGACCTTGTTTACCTTTTTGTTTTTTACTTAGTTTTTTTATGCTTGTTGTTTATCATAATTAGACTCGATCATCTAGCGACTCCACTAAATTCCAATTTGACTAATTATTATACAAGAAGGAATTCAGAAGGCCTAGTTAACTTCATCCCCGAATCCGAACATATTTACAGGAGGAGGTTAGCCAAAGCCACTTCTCATAGAATCCTTAGTCATTTAGGATCCGAGTCTGTTTCTGATATTCACTTTCTTTTTGTTAATAATTGTATCTCAGAAATGGCTATATATGATCCTTGTGACTTTTCTAATATAAATGGATATCCTCATGCAATTCTTGAAAAATCAATTGAAAAGTTACCTAGTTTTCAAGGAAATAATGCTATTAGTGCTAAAATGCATGCTAAGACTGAGTCTACCTAGTGCCAGGGTCAGGTCTCAAGAAGAATATTTTGGCAGCAGTACATGATTCTCCATTAACAGGCCATCAAGGATTCTTTAAAACCTGCAGGCAAGTCATAGATAGATTCTCTTGGAAGGGTCTCAAGGAGGATGTGATGAGACATATTAGTGAGTTTCTGACTTGTCAGCAGAACAAGTCAGAGCAGACACTTCCAGCAGGGTTACTTCAACCACTTCCCATTCCGTAGCAGAAATGGGAAAGTATATCCATGGACTTCATTACAGGCCTACCCAAGGCTCAGGGTAAGGATTATATTTATGTAGTGGTCGACAAATTGACCAAGTTTGTGCATTTCTATGTGATTCCTACAGATTACAGTGCAATGCAGGTGGTAGAGATATTCTTCAGGGAGGTTTTCATACTTCACGGGTTGCCCAAGAGCATCTTCAACGATAGAGATAGTCGGTCCATCGACGCATTTTGGCGGGAGTTATTCATATTGGTGGGGACAGAGTTGATACCCAACACTAGTTACCACCCCTAGACTGATGGGCAAATGAAGATAGTCAACAAGTGGGTAGAGGGATACTTGAGGAACTATGTTAGTTGATAACAAAGAGTGCGGGTAAGGTGGTTACATATTGGAGAGAACTGTTACAACACTACCTTACCTTACACATGTCCATAGGTATGACCCCATTCAGAGCATTATATGGGTATGATTCTCCCACTTTGATTGACTTGGTTTTTGGAGACAACTAAGATCCCAAGGCCAAGGACTGTATAGTAGAGATTCGGGAATTATCAAGGTACTAAAAGAGAATCTACAAACTATAGAATCGACAAAATGTTAATGCAGACAGACACAGGATAGAGCATAGCTTTGAGGTTGGGGATCTAGTATTCTTGAGGCTACAACCATACAATTAGTCATCTTTATATAAGAGCAGCGCAAAGAAGCTCAATCCTAGGTTCTATGGGCCATACAGGGTCATACGCAGGGTAGGCGAAGTGGCCTACTATCTAGAGCTACCAGAGGGGAGCCAGATTCGGGTGTTCCATGTTTCTTGTCTTAATAAAGCCGTGGGACAATTCATTAGCACTTCGGAGGATATTCCACCTTTGAATGAGGAGGAGCGGTTGGAGTTAGTTCCTAAGGAGGTGTTGGAGTTCAGAGAACGGGGATTGAGGAGCAGGGTCATCAGGGAGTGTTTGGTCAAATGGAGGGGGCTTCTAGTAGAGGATGCTACTTGGGAGAGTGAGTAGATTTTGCAGCACCCTAGATTGATGTTGCTTGAGGATAGACAATCTCGGGAAGGGAGGATTATAGTGTCCCTTTCCGAGTAAGAGCTCCAGAGAGGATGGCTTAGTAGTCTAAACATCCCCTTTTAGACTATAGTCAGGGAGAAACATGGGAAACAAGGTCATTTGGTGTCATTTCACTAGGGAATGTTATATTTTGAAAGTGACATTAAGTGAAAAGTGGGAAAAGCACATTTTAAGTGAATTAAGCTAAAAATAGAGGGGCGCCTAAGTGAAGGAGCTAAATATAGAGATCAACAAAGAATTAGGGTTTGAGTGGGTATATGAAGGGAAAAGTGACCTAATTCATCATTATCACAGTTTATGATTTGACATTTGAGCTTTGAGGAGAAAACACAAGTTCATGCGAATCAATGGAGATTGTGGATTCCAGGAGGAAGACACCAGTGGGTTGATTTCGGTGTTGAGAGACACACCCTAGTCACTGAGAAGATCATCCAGATATTTCATCGTTTGCAGCAACATTTTTACAAGTTCAGACAACTAGTGCACACTTCATCAGGGTGAGGGTGCAAGTGCTGGGAGACTCAGGGGTTTAGCCTGATCCGACTAGGGAGAATATAGAGATTTCCTTCTGACCCAGTTGAGAGGAAAGAAAGGTTCATATTTTGAGATATTAATCACTATTCTTATGGAGGAATCATCTAGGGCACACCAGTCAACTATTGAGGGCGCAACACTTGGGGAGGCACATTCAGGGTTCCAGAGAGATCATCAGACTAGATCCGGGGAAACCCTTCCGATCCATTTCAGAGGAGGCCATGGTGATTATATTGAAATAGTTACAACCATATTCCAACAATGGAATCACTAGGGCACAACAGTTGAGATGAGGAGGGGTGCAACCCCTTAGAGGATCCCATCTGGGGTCCGTACATATCAAAAATGGGTTGATCTTCAAGAAAACAGTTACTGAGACAATGCTTGAGGGAAGGGCACATAGTTTGAGATAAATTTCAGGGTTATTTGAGGAGTTTATCCACCAGGGCGAACATTCCAGTCTTGCAACAATTGTCGTGTGAGTTGTCGTAGCATGCAACATTTCATCTTGCTCATCCATTGATCCAACATCATCCTTCATTCCGGGTATTTTGATTTAGTATTGTTGTGTGTATTCTAGCTAAGACTCATCTAGTGTTGATCTAGATGAGAGATTCATTTATTTTCCCTGCATGTAGTATTGTACCTTCGGTCAAATTTCATAATATACTTGGTCGTGGTTGTTGTGTGTTTTATATCTATTACATGCTTGATTATATACTTTTAAACACAATAAACACATTCAGAACCATTGAAACACAAAGAAAAACCTTTAACCGCATCCAAAATCCCAAAGAGTATCAGTTTCAACAGTTAATAGTCGGCAGTTGAGGCATATATTCCAGTCTGTGGATTTAGGGATATTACATAAAACCCTTAACTTATGGGTAAGCCAAAAAACATGGGAATATTATTAAATTGGTATAAATGATGAAATAGAGTATTGAGCCTGGTTTCAAGGGATTGAGGGGATTATTTACTTAATGCAGGATCCTGCAGAGATAGTAATCAACCTTGACCTTGTCTAATTGATCAATCTTGGTAGCTTGGAGATTGGTTTTCAAGGCTTTAGCACATTAACGGAGGATATCAGTTTTGACTCTTGCATGGATCATGGAGCTTATTTTGAGGAATTAGTGATTACTTTCATGGTCGTGTCCATGAGAGAGATGATCATTTCTTACTCTGTCACAATGATCAACTTTGAGCTATAGTATAAAATTATAAAAAGGAAAGATAAATATTTCCAAATATGGTGGATTCTTGGAGTAAGAGACCTGGATTTAATGTCTTATCTCAGAGGGGATTGAATTGTTTTGCAGCTATTCTTGTGCTTTCAATTTTATTATCTTTTCTATAGATCTAATTATTGGATTTTATGAACAAGATTGTCTCTATCTTTCTTGTGGATCTTCTTCATCCCTTGAGGTTCTTTATTCTCAAAGAGAGAAGAATTGTGATTATCTATATGTCCCCTACTATTCTTTGCTATCTCTGAAATACAACAAAGGTTGTTTTTACCAGACTTTCTCCACAATGAAAATTTTGATTTATAATGGTTATGGTTTTTTCTTTTTACATGGTTCATGATTTATGTATGATTTTCTACGAAGATTGGTTCATTTAGAGCATTCTCATTCAACGCTAGTACAAGATCTGGTTGATATTTATTAATATGTTATTTTCATATGTCAGCTAACCTTGTTGATGTTCTCCATCATTCACTTTCAGGCCTGTGTGTGTTGGTTAAAGACTCCATAATCCAAAGGGAAGGTACCAACCCTGTTGTATCCATCCTCCTTTAATTTGAATATCATAAACTTACATTGTTGTCTGATCTACCTCATTTCCTTTGAGACTAATTGCAAATCAGAGGAAGACTTTAGGGAATCCCCTCCTATAGTTGGAAAATCATCAACTGTAAAGTAAGAGAGATGAATGTCGAGGTGACAATGGGAATTGCCTCTATGGTTGCACCAAACTTCTTCTGATTTATGTACTAGACTTTTCATTTTTAAAGTGCAAGTTTGGGGGCTAACAAATAGAAAAAAAAACATTGTGTGAAATTCTCATGTTTACTAGAGTACTTACTCATTTGACATAATCTATATTGTTTACAAGTTTCCAACAAATCATACCTTCACTAACCTATGGGTAGAAAGCCGATGTAGAGTGTTTATGTCGGCCATTGAGATCTTTGGGAGATGGAGGCTCTTGTGTAGCATCGAAAAAGTTTCCAAGATGACCACCAAAAGGTTTATCCTTGGGGAAAGGGGCACACAAGATGTACCGAAAGGAAAAGGGATGAGTAAATTGGATATTTTTTTAGTAACCCTTTGGAGAAACAATACAAGAACTAACAACTAGACAACCAATATAGTTATTTACAATCCAATCGATTTTCAAAAGTCCTATGTTTCCTCACCTCCACAATCTTGGGAAAAGAGAAGCACGTGAATATGCTTAACTATACTAAACTTGGGTCCACATCAAAGGAGGATAAGTTCATCCATTAAAAGAGATAACTTTGTCCTTAAGCAAGAATACACCAAGTAAATTTCCATAGGTTCCATAATGTCTTGCAATAGAGCATACAGAGGGCGCACAATGAGGTCCTATGGACACAACTATATGAGAGCGACTTGCAAGGAGGTATTTTGGGTGGAACTTGTGCTAGGAAACTCTTGAGGAAGGATCATATGAGAGGTCTCGTGCAAGAGTTTTTTGGGTCTTATGAAACTTCGAGGCAACCTATGAAAGAGATGTGACATTTATTTGACTTGAAGCATAAGAAAAAAGGAGCTCGAATGAATAACATTAATGAGCCCAATTAATTGAC
Organism: Picea sitchensis; assembly: GCA_010110895.2. Lineage (NCBI taxonomy): Eukaryota > Viridiplantae > Streptophyta > Pinopsida > Pinales > Pinaceae > Picea > Picea sitchensis. The sequence goes on along the minus strand of SNQJ01S0111171.1, from coordinate 5,985 downwards.
TTTTTACTTTGATTCATTCGATGTTGAAACAATGGGGGATGATGAAGGGAAAGTATGATCAGGAATATTAAAAGAAATAAGGAATAAGGATGAGCCTCATATGCTTTGTTGAAATCACCAAGTCTACCAACAAAAATATTTCTAGGTGAAGGAAAAGAAGGGTTGGGATAATAGGGGTCTAAGGAAAACAGGGAGGTTGAGAAGGTAACAAAGAAGCCAAAAAAGGATGGTTGAGGGGATAAATGGAGGTTAATTAGGAAAAGGGAGTGTATATAGGCTAAAAAGAAGGGAGAGAGGGAAGAAAAAGGGCCGATAAGCTAAAAGGGAGGCCAAGAGAGCAATGGGAGCACCACAAGACAATGTTGGGAGAAGAGGCCAAAAGAAGAGTGAAGAGGCCAAAAGAGAGGTTGAGAGGTCAAAGGGAGCAAGGAGAAACACTAAGTCCCAAGGTTTTTCCAAGGAAAACTTTTGAGAAAGAACCAAAGCATTTGTCACCAAAAGAATTACAAATAAACTCACCCTTGAGGCACAAGAGGAAAAAATAGGAAGCATCGAGGATAAATTTAGGCAAGAAAGCTAAAGTAAGGAGGAATACCCCAAGGCACAAAGGATGGGTAGTGTCAAGGGTGACTTAAAAGAAAAGAAACAAAGAGCCAAAGTAGGGTTGACATCCATATACTATGAACACACTATAGATGGTAGAGGGAAATGACTCATGGATGAGGCTACCTACAAGGAAAAGGTAGGATATAGTTGTGAGCAACACTACAAGAGTAGTGGTTTCCACTGCCTATGGAAACAAAGCAGGTTGTGGGAAATGATACAACGATTGTAAAGGAAGAGCACGACAAAGATACTAATAGGGGCCTAGGGATATAACCTATCAAAAGAAAGGATAGACACATTCGACACTGGAAGGTTGGAAGTCCATGGCAAAGGGATGGGGTAGGAACTTTAGTCTCCTTCATTGTAGGGAGATACCTAATATAGTTTAGAACATATCATTTTATCAGGTAACAAGGGAATTGTCCAAAGTGAAATAGACTTTGTTTGTAAGTAGATGCACCACATTCAATTCTCTTGATATCTCTCAATATCAAACCCAAATAAACCCAAATAATGTTGAGATTTGGGTACCTTGGAAAGTGGTCCCCATGTGCTTATGAGTCTCTAAGCACAAAGGGGGAAGACTATTACCCTCATACTTTACTTTATGATTCTAATTTCACTTTGACGTAGGAGATTTAAGTCAAAAGTGAAATATGTCATTTAAGTCATAAAGTGACAATTAATTCACAATGTGGGTGAATTAATAGACATAAAGCAACTAAGGAATGTGGGTTTCCTTAGTGAGATTTTTGGAGTTGATCTCACCCATTGATTAAACTTGGCTAGATCTGATCTAGGCCATTGATCTTTTAGGGTTGGCATGAGGAGGCTAAAGAGCGGGTAAAGGTATTTTTGAGACTCATTCTTCACTTGAGAGTTTTGGAGAAGAGAAGAGGGGCACAAATCTTGAGGAGAAGGAGGGCGCACTTCATGAGGGTTTGAGAAAAACCCTTGAGAGATTGAGGAGAGGCTCTTGGTTTCTTGGAGCTTGCATGGAGAGTATTTCCATGGAGTCTTAGCCTTCATTCTTCAGAGGGAGCATATTACATGGAGGAGGGGTGCATCTAGAGGAGAAGGGTGCATTTATTTTCCTTCATTTGCTCATCAGAGGAGGAGGACTTGTCAGATTGAGATGAGATATGATGCATAGGGAGAGGAGAGATTGGGCGCTTGTTTCTATGGAGAGAGATATTCAGGATCTAGCTCTGTTTATTTATGGTGATCATTTCTGCTAGGAGGAGGGCGCACATGTTGAGAGGATTGGTAGCTACCTGGTAGTAGATCTTCTTGGAGGATTTGAGCTCTTACAATTTCAGTGGAGAGGCAACACAGGAGAGGACATTTCCGTGGAGGGATTTCTTCATTGGGTCACAGATGAGCTAGGGCGCTTCAGTTCAGTGTAGAGGGAAACAAAGGGAGAGGGTGCACCACAGTTTGGGCACTTCTTTCTCTGGTTCCATTGTATACAAGTTCCATTGTATTTCATTACTTGTTGTATCTCTTTCTTTGATCATCATTATATAGACATATATCCCAAACTGGTTTTCCCCGGGGAGATTTTATCCAAGGTCATGTTGACCAAAAATACCTGTGTCAAATTTATGCATGTTTAGAAGTGTAGATCAACATTTTAAAGTTCAAGATCTAGAGGTAATGTTATGTGTTTTAAGTTATATTGCATGTGCTAACATTGAGACAAGAAAACACTTGCAAGGGCACCTTAAAAGAGCACTTAACTTGTAAAACATTGAGCAGAAAGTGAGATGACTGTTTTTTGTCCTAAAACAACAAAAGAATACAACCATACAGTTGAAACTTAGAGCCATACTAAGGTCAAGGACATACCTTAGATGGCAGCCTCATAGGACCTCAAATATTTCTACATGGTATCAAAGCCAAAGGTGGCTTAGACTTGCTGATTTTGGAGAACTTTTTGGGCAGTTTGTAAAAGTTTTTATATCATATTTGTTGGCTGTTTTGGATATCAAGTTTACAGTCCAAAACAGTGGGTAAACTTCATATCTGAAGGTACCTCTCTTTAAGTACCAGTTGCACAGCTCAGGGCAGATTTTGGACAACTAGTTTATAGTGTTTGTGGACAGTTGTGGGCGGGTTTGTTGGGCTGATTTTTTACACTTGTGGACAACCTCTTTTCACACCTACGTGGACAGGAGTGAGGCTATAGATACGACCTCTTTTCACACCTACTGATTAGGAGTGAGGTCATGGATTCACTTGCCTCTTTTCACACCTGTGTTGACATGAGTGAGGCAACGTTCCTTTGCATTGGGAGCATCAAAGTGAGCACAGTTGGCAGACATGTCAATATCTCAAATGTGTGTGGAGGATAGGCTAGTTGGGGCTAGCAATTGGTTGCCTTGGAAGGAGGGGATGGTATTTGTCTTAGAGGACCTCGAGCTATGGGACATAGTCGAGGTAGTTGTTCCTCTCATTCCTGTCACTGCACCCGCCTTGGTGGCAGAGTTTAGGAGGAGGAACAATAAGGAAAATAGGATCATATGTGATGCTGTGAGAGATAACATTGTTCCCCACTTGACTGGGAAGACTTATGCATACGAGATGTGGGCATCCCTATGCAAGTTGTACGAGAGCTCTAATGAGAACCGGAAGATGGTTCTTCATGACCGACTCAGGAGCATTCACATGCTCGAGGATGAGTCAGTTACTTCATTCCTTGGTAGATACACTCAGATCAGAGATGAGCTAGCAACTGTCGGAGAGGTTGTGAACCCTAACTCTTTGGTGAGGCAAGCTATGAATAACTTCACCAAACCATGGGGTCCATTTGTATGGGGCATTGTTGTCAGGGAGGTTATGACTACATGGGAGAGGATGTGGGATGACTTCGTCCAGGAGGAGAGTAGGCTAGCAGTCGAGGCTTCTAGACAGCAGCAGCAGTAGCAACTGACAATTCAGGGTGTTCAGGACCTTCATATTTGGACAAAGGGCAAGAAGAAGACCAGCCATGGAGGTTGGCAGGGTCCCAAGTTTGGGGACCTACCACAGGGAGGAGAGAGCAACAGCAGTAGTGGGCAAAGGAGAGACATGAGCACAATGCGATGCTTTTCTTGTGAAGAGATGGGTCACTATGCAGGATAGTGTCCCAATAAGAAGAAGAAGCAGCAGGATGTGTTAGGAGCGACAACAGAGGAGATAGCGTTCAGTGATCAGTTTGCCAGAGAGTGTGCATTCGTGACTACCTTGTCTGCTATAAAACCATCTAGCACTAGATGGGGAGACAGAGTTGATGAGGACCGATTGACGCACAACAGTGATTTAGAGGGAGATGAGACTCAGTGTCCCTGGACATATTCAGAGTGGGTGACTGGTCCACCCAATATAGCTACAGTTTCAGAGCATCCGAGTAGACAGAGAGTTGGTGCTAGATCTTTATACCATTAGAGGTTGATGAGGAGGAGGAGCAGGGCACCATGGAGGCTTGAGCCTCACATAAATTCTGAGACGGGCAGATCAGGTTCTAGATCCACTTCAGGTGGAGGTGACTTGGCGAGAGGCCAAGTTCATGACTCTTGGTGAGAGACCAAGAGAAGGAGACTCTTGGTGAGATGCCAAGAGTAGAGACTCTTGGTGAGAGGCCAGGAGTAGGAGGAAATCCTTGGTGGGAGACGAAGGTGGAGATCTTCGGTGTGATGCTGAGATCTAGGTGATCTTGGATAAATGGAGAGTTAGTGCCATTTATAGATCATACAGATTGAGTAGATCTGTGACAGAGTCCATTTTCAAAGATCAGGGTACAACCATACTCACCCAGCATATGCCAGGAGGCAACCATGTCCACTATAGGAATGTTATTGGTGGTGACGAGCACTTCCCTCGGTAAGAGGGAGTGTTGAGATTTGGGTACCTTGGAAAGTGGTCCCCATGTGCTTATGAGTCTCTAAGCACAAAGGGGGGAGAGTATTACCCTCATACTTTACTTTATGATTCTAATTTCACTTTGACATAGGAGATTTAAGTCAAAAGTGAAATATTTCACTTAAGTCATAAAGTGACAATTAATTCACAATGTGGGTGAATTAATAGACATAA
>SNQJ01S0111170.1:34615-55567 GCA_010110895.2 Picea sitchensis | reverse complement strand
CACGATTCTGGACCCCCCCCCCGCTTAAAGGTAGAATGGTAGGGGGGTCCAAAATTCGATATGCGCCGTTGATCCGGGCGCATGAATCACGACCGCTAGAACTTGCACATTACTTACCGCGGGCGCATTATCACCCAAAACTTAGGACAAGTGGGTTTTTAACCCAAACCTTTGCGTTCTATCCCCTCTTACAAGAAATATCGCTAACACCTGGACATAGTGGTATCTCATCTCAATGTGTTTCGATCTGTCATGAAACACTGGATTTTCGTTGAGCTGTATAGAACTTTGATTGTCACAGTGAATGACTATGGGTTCAATCTCTGAACTAAACAAGTCTGAAAGTAGCTTCCTAAGCCACACTGCTTCTCTGCTAGCAGCACTTGCAGCAATGTATTCTGCTTCTGCAGTGCTTTGAGATATGGAGCCCTGTTTCCTGCTGGACCAGGAAATCATTATTGAACCCAAACTGAAGCAATATCCAGAAGTGCTCTTTTGATCCATTGTACTGCCCATCCAATCTGAATTTGTAAAACCATGGAGCATTAAACCTCCACTGGAAGTGTATCTGAGATCATAAGCTATAGTTCCCTAAACATATCTTAAAATATGTTTCAAAACAACCATATGTATATGCTTCGATTCACACATGAACTGGCTGAGAGCATTTACCGCATAACAGATGTCTGGTCTTGTTAGCATGAGATACATCAAGAACCCAATGATCTGTCGATATAAGGTGGGATCTTCTAGATCTGAACCTGTGACCTGATCTCGTAGTTTCTTTATATTAGAGATCATTGGTGTGGTCATGGACTTGTAGTCCATCATGCCAAATCTGCGAAGCACATCAACTGCATATTTACTCTGTGAGAGAAATATCTCTCCTGATTACTGCCAAACCTCCAAGCTCAGAAAGTAATGTAAAAGACCCAAGTCTTTCATTTCAACTTCTTCTAAAGAGTTCCCTCTTAGTCTGAGCTATATATAGAAAAAATTTCCTTTCCTATAAGGAACAAATCATCCTAAGATAACATGAAGAGTTTGGACAATATTTATATAAGGATGAACCTAAGACTCTATCAATACTTTCATATCGAGCTCTCAGAGCTTGTTATAATCCATGGGATTCTTTCCCATTGATAGCCTCTTGTTTAACTTCACTGTTTAGAGGAAATCTTTACATCTATCAGATGAAGTATCCAAAACAAAAAAATGCGACAAAAGATCCCGATGGAAGTAAGGATCTTGTCATAGATAATCCCTTCTTTCATGAGTCACAAATATACCCTCAATATAGTTATCTCTGATAGGCTTTATCTTATAAGGCCATTGGAGGTTACCACTGATTTGTTATGAGGTCTTTGAAACACTGACCATACATCATTCTTCAATATTCTTCTATCACAACATCTTCCCACATTTCAAATGTGTAAGGTTTTGAATCAATCACTAGATTCTATTTAGCTATAAGGTTGGAGTACTTATCTAGTTTCTTCTTTCTTTGAAAGTGCCCTTAGGTGCTAAATGTTTTTCTGCTTCCTCTAGTATTTTCTCGGCACCAAGATAGTTTCCTTTTAAAAGAAACTAATAGTATCCCTAGATTCTACTAAGATGCTAGTTTTGTTGTAGGTCAAGGACGAACTCATATACAGGGACTACTCCCTTTGAGTCTCATAAAATGTCTGTCTTTCTGTCATATGAAAATCGGCTTCCTCTGAACCTATACAAACTTTTGACTCTTTTGTGGTGTCATATCTTTTCAAGATGTTCTTGGTGCCAGTACCAAGTTCAATATGAAAAGCCGAGTCAGACTTCTGAGCTGCTGTGTCAAAGGCTTAATTACAATGAAAAGAGATATCTGTAGGGTTCTCAAAACGAAGAAAAATACCCCAACTACCAAGATAAATTTTTGGACTCTTTAACCAAGGAAATAGCCCAAGTTTACATGTTGTCTTTCATAAAACACCAACATAAAGCTAGGTTTCCAACCAGGGAGAAAGAAAAAAATAAGTATGTGCTGAGATCACAGCTTCCTTGGTCATAAAACAAATACACATGAGATTCGGATAGTATTCAATTGAGACATGGATACATAAATATGACAGGAAGGTAAACATATCTCTCTTGATGTCATTCGTAGTCATGTAAATGAAGTATCCATAAAACTTTCTTAGGCTTAAGATATGATTGAACTTTACATCATGCTACCAACTCAAGTTATCTAGGACTTCTTCTATGTATGCAGAAATAAATATGTTAGTTCAAGTAAATTCAATATCCTTAAGAGAATATCCCACTGTCCTATGTATATTCATCCTAAGCAAACAATACATCTCAAAAGAGGTCAAATACTACATTGTCAAGAGTCATCCCACCCATGTTTTCCTCAAAGCCAAATACCAAATTCATTTCCAAGTTTCCACCACTCAAAGAATTTTGGTTAACTTTAAAAAATCATGTACTGTTTGTAGTATAAAACATAAGGTGTTGTCATTTACTGAAGTTACACAGTTTCCCATTAAAAAATTATTTACTAGTGATTTTGTTAAATCCATTGTAATTTACTAAAAACTCACCAAGCATCAATAACATTATACAAGATGAAACCTATTTCTTGTGATCTTCAAGATGGTGGTTACAATCCCAAGCATCCTATATTATATCTTCAACTAGCTCGGCCTAGCTCAGAAATGAGAAAAGGGGTTACTGGAGGTAAGAGTTATCATTCCAATTTCAGTCAAAAATCCTAACAAGGACAGTCACCCAACTAGCATTGGTCACTCCCCCAAAGATTCAAACAGGTTTTCTTTGGCACCCAAACTTGCATATCACAAGTGTACAAGACAATAAACAAGATAGTCTTTCACTATCCTCTCCATATTAATCAGTCCAAATAAAAATGTAATGGATATCTTCTTGTCATAGGGGTAGTTCTAGCATGGTGTGGTGAAAGGGCTTTGTTAAAGCAGAGGCAAAGAGGCTTGATCCCAAAAGGAGTTGGAGAAGTACTATGTCAATAATTAGAGAAAACATAGTAGAGTGATATGATGATCATGCATGTTACAGTGGCCAACCTTAGCATGCATCAAGGTGACAATCTAGTATTGTGATAAGGATGTTCTTATTATATCTTGTTGTGCACTTTCCAACCTTTTGACCCAAAACAAAATGCACTTAAAACTATCATTCTATCTAGGAATTCACTTTTGATCATAGCCATAGCCATAGCCACAGTCATTCAGATCTTACTTACCAAAAAAAAATGCAGAGATAACAACCTTTAAAAAATTTCCAAGTCTTTTAGTGAATCAGGTTTAGATCTACAGAAAACAATTTCCAAGGAGTATATTTCTATTGGCAAGGATCTCTACACCAATTCTAATGCTTAGCACGTAGAAAAGGCTATCAGATATCATCCTTGGACCTTGACTAACAAAGCTCAATTAAAATTGAAGAGATTGAACTTTCTTATGTTCAATCTATTCTAGTCATTTTCTAAAAGTTAGAATGACAATAATTCAAGTTCCTTTCCAAAGCATAAATGAGCATTTAAACAATTAACTTTTCCCAAGAGGTTTCAGGATTGCTAAGGAGAGTGAAAGGCATTTCCCCACCTTGTAGCTTAACCAAAATTGAAAACCAGTTTCCTTTTTAAATCCACAAAGGAAGCCATTCCTTACTTCTGATCTGCAAAACAAACTTTAAGAGGAGGATCTTCGCAGGATCAAGTCTGCAAATCTTGAGCTCTTTTCACGCAATAAGCTCTGATACCATGTTAGAAATAGAGAAATAAAGCAGAGAATAACTATCTTTTTAATTTTTTAGTTAGCTAGAAAACAATAGAACAGTTAACCAATGCTATACTGAATTTTTGAACAATGTAAATCAGATTAGAGAAGAGACAACTAAAAACTTTGAGTCTTTAAACAAAAATATGAGTGTGTACAACACTCAGATCTAACCTAGCAGTGACTAGATTCAACTAAACTCAAAGAAAACTCAGATCTAACCTAACATTAACTAAACTCAAAGACAAGATCATAGATTGATCAAACAAACATTCTATAAATTAAAATCCAAATCTAATCTACAAGACTGAAATAGATCTATACAAATCAAAACTAAGAACAATATTCAGATCTGATAATGATAAATTGAATAGGTATCTTACCTTGTAGTCTTACCTCCATAGAAGACTATACCACACACAAGAGATGTAAAACCACTTGTGGTTATACTTAGAAAAAATTTAGGATCATTGATCTACCATATAGGTTAGATCTCTTGCCAAGAGATGAATAAACTTTCTTGCCACCAAGGGGAGAAATCACTTAAAACCACTACACAAAAATTTTTGTAATGAAACCCTTACACCCACTGAAATTCCGATGGCCCAAACCCTTATATAAAGAATGGTTGTAACTCAAAGAATAGGAATATATCAGATCTTGAGACATCACGACAGGGGTTAGAGAGGATGGCTCAATGTGTAGAGGCAGATCTGTACTAAAAGAGAAAAGCCACGACCCAATGCAAGGAACAGGTCTGGGCTAAAGAGGTCATGGCTCAAACTAGGAGAGCCAAACCACCAAAATAGGTAGCCACAAGGGGCCGATCTACCACATAAAAAAATATCAAGGTTGAGCCACCACAACTAGAGCCTCAAGGGCTAAACTACCACAACAAAATGCATCAAGGCCGAGCCACCACAACTAGAGCCTCAAGGGCCGAACTACCACAACAAATAGTATCAAGGCCGAGCCACCACAACTAGAGCCTCAAGGGTCAAACTACCATAGCAAATAGTATCAAGGCCGAGCCACCACAACTATATCCTCAAGGGCTGAACTATCAATAGTAGATGCAAAAGAGGGCCACTGCAAAGGAAGAAGAGATCTGTTGACCTTTGAAGAATAACACAATGGAATAAATGAAAAGTGTGATAGGTAAAGGGGGGTAGACCTCTATTTATACTTTTAGGCTAGGGAATAAGGGTAATAGTAATTAAAAAAAAAATAAAAAAAAAAATAACATGTTTTAATTAATATAAATATTAATTTAAACATGTTATAATTAAAACATTTAATTAATATTTTAATTAACCCTTAAGACAAAACAAAAGCCCCAAACAAGCACAAGCAAGGGTAAAGGGGTTTTAGGTGGGGTTTCTTGGTGGTAGTACTTGTCCATTCATTCTCAAAGTGACCTTATAATTTTATCATAATTGCATATGGGATACATCCCTCATGTGGGCATGTCCACCTTCAGGGAGGGTCATACACCAACAAGATACTTGATCAAGGATCAGGTTGCCCCAGAATATTTTTGGGGTCTTATCCACCAAGGTACAAGACCAAGGATCAACCCATGCCCCAGGCTTGGGTACCCTAGAACATGTCCAAGGGACCTAGACATATTTAGGGACTTTAACTGCTTGGTCTCAGACAAAGAACCCCAGTCATCTACTGGGGGCCCTCTTAGGGGTGTTTACTTCTTGGTCCTAGACCAAGAACCCCAGTCATTTACTAGGGGCCCTTACAAGGTTCTTTTGCTGCTTGGTCCTAGACCAAGAACCCCAGTCATCTACTGGGGGCCCTTAAAAGGATCTTTTGCCAGGGAAATGACTATTTGGCCCTAGACCAAGAAACCCCAGGGGTGCACTGGGGGCCCTAGATCTTGGCTAGGGTCTTTTCCATCCTCTTGGAGAATGGATCTTGCAGCTTCTTTAAATTTAACAGAAACAAATTTATATTTTGAAGTATCTGCATCCCATTCTCTCTCATGTGTCCAAGCCTATTATGTCAAAGTGTTGTATCCACTCCTATAGAATCTAAAGAGATAGAAGAGTCAATATTACCAGTACATAAATACAATGTACCTACCTTCTCTCCTTTTTCTATCACCAATGATCCTTTGGTGATGTTACACACATTATCTGTAAATATGGATATATAATATTCACTTTCCAACTTCCCTATTGAAATTATATATTTCCTTAGATCTCGGACATGTCTTACCTTTTTCAACAACCATTGGTTTCCATTCCTTTGTTTTATTTTTACCTTTCTGATTCCAACAATTTTGCATGGTGCATCAACACCTAAATGAACCTATCCAAAATCACCTTGAACATAATCTAGAAAATGTTTCCTATGGGGTGTGGCATGAAATGAAGCCACTGAATCTAATACCCAAGACTTAAAAATATTATCTATAGAAATAATCAAAGCATCTTGTAACACATCGCCTGTTACATTTTCTTCCTGATTTTTCTCTTGTTGTCCATCTCTTTGTTTCTTTGGAGCTCTTTAGTCTTTCTTCAGATGTCCTTTCTTCCCACAATTCCAACACTCTATCTTTCTTAGTTTGGATTTGGATCTGGACTTTCTAGAATTCCCATGGTTGCCTAAGCCCTTTCCTCTATCCTTTTTTCTTCCCATGTTCTCCATGTTTAATGCATTACCTGATGTCTCACTTGCGTTTTTCCGTTGCATTTCCTCTCTAAGGATAACACCAACAACATCATAAAATTTTAAAGTGTTTGAACTATAGATAGAGTTACTTACAACCATGACCAATCATTCCATCTTTTTGTCAATGAGAACAAGATTATAAGATCCCTGACCTCATCATCAAAATCCACATTTATAGAAATTAGCTAATTAGTAACTTTATCAAATTCATTTAAAATATCTACAACAAACCCACCTTCTAACGTCTTCATATTAAATAATATCTTAATTATAAATACCTTATTGCACGCTGAGGTTTTTCCATATAGTTTATCCAATGCATCCATCAAATCCTTCATTGTCTTTTCTTTCAAAATATTCAAAGACACCGACGTTTTCATGATCAACTGTATCGTTCCTAGTGTCTTTTCATCAAGAACCTCCCATTCTTCTTCCTTCATGGCCATCAGTTTATTTTCTATTATGCCCAATGGTAGGAATATATCATTTTGATATAAATAATCTTCCATCTTCATCATCCATAATTGGTAGTTTTGGCTGTTAAATTTCGCGACCCTAAAATTTTCATCTTCTGCCATTGCTCCCAGTAGAACTAGAAACCCTCTTTTCCTATGAGTTACCTTTTCCTTCGATACCAGTTGTTATAAAAATAGGATCTTGTAGCAATAAAATAAAATAAAATGCAGAAATAAAACATAGAAGATACACAATACAATAGAGACACAGATATACGTGGTTCACCCAGTGTGGGCTACGTCCACTAGAGAAATTTTCAGGTCCTTCCTTTATTATTATCCAACAAATGAAGGGATACAACCTACATCACACCCATTGTAAATTCCTCTTCTTTCTCTCATAGTCTCCTCACTCGGAATAAAATATTCACAATGATACATAGCCACAATGCATTTCCCTCATAAAAGAGGATTTCCTTCTAGGGAAAACTACCCTAACATAACTTCTACCATCATATTTGTGACCATATTTGTCCTCCAAACCCCCGCTTTCCCTTGGACCTCCCAACCAAGGGGATATCCCCCCTACATGGAGGGGTGTACATTCTTCCAGGGTGTAAAGTATTCATGGGGTATAAACATAGATGAAAAACAAAGACCTTTGAATCATGAAGATAATCAAGCTCCATAACCAACATATATGTGGATGACATGTTGTTTATAGGAAACCACTAGGATATTATCTAGGATGTGAAAACTCATTTTTCCTCTAAATTTGACATAAATGATCTTGGTGCTTCAAATTTCATTTTGGGCATCGAAATTAAAAGAGATAGGAAAAAGAGGAAACTCTTGTTAAATCAGAGAAAGTATGTCGAGAAAATATTGTAGAGGTTTAATATGAAGGAATGTAAATCGTTCAAGGTCCCTATTCATGTTGGTGTAAAGTTATCTATGGATCAATGTCCCAATTTTTTTCCTTGGGAAACATGTCGCATTGTTACCTCGTTTTTCATGTCGCTTCGATTTTCATGTCCATTGTTGGGAGGTTTTTTGGCACATGGTTTTTACGGATGATTTCTATTTTTGGTTAAGGAATTATGGTTGTTGTCTAATAAAGTACATTGGGTTAGGGTTTTGGATGTCGCTAGATCCTATATGTATATTTTATTGTAAACAATGTATCACCATGAATGGATATAAAATATGTTGGTTTTCCTCGTTTGGGTTTCTAGGGGAAAAATATTTGTGTAATGTTTTTATTTTCCATTTTATCTTTTATGTTCTTTTATTGAAAATATGTTTGTAGTAAATAATTGTACAAGGTTAAAAACTACATCTTCTTCACTCTGCATCCTCAGCCCATCCATTTCTCATTAATTCTTTTTATCCCTTTTGATGCTTAGATAATTCCCTGGTCAACCACCAGTTCCCCTATGTGCACGAAGGTGATTTGCAATAAGATTCCATTGTCATAACTCTTTTGTCACACAACAACATCTTAATCCAAGTAGATATTGACTTCAGGTATCTTTCGCGCGGTCCTTTGAATAATTCTCTTTCAACAACATTGTATGATTGAGTACAATCTATGGAAAATTCAATAGCATAATCTCCCAGCACACTATCCAACCAGTAGTAAATTGCACGTGATGTCTTATTGCTTACTGAATTAACTTGTCTGATCAACTCAAGAGTCCAATTCCTTGGAGCTGCAATTTGATATCTTCCAGTCTATTTAATAAATCTTTGGATCCACTCTACTAACAAATTCGGAAAGTCGATGAGGAAAATTTCATGCAAATATGTAAAAATATACCTTTGTAACCATTCTTCCGCATTGATCCTTTGATTATGATTTTGATCTAATGCAAAATCGATCTCCTTATTATTCCACCATTCTTCTATTTCCTTCTTATTATGCATCCACATCCCCCTCATTTGTATATCCCCATATCAGAAATAGAACCATTTGTTGCTATGCAGTGGGAAGACCCAGGATTAATCATTAATAAACCAACAAAACCCTTAGACATCGGCCCTTTTGGCATCATCTGCAATCAAGTGAAGTCTCACTCAAGGCATCTAGAATGGCTACAAGAACCAAGTTTCTACAGTGATGAGGGGAAGTGAGGTATTCAACATGACCATACTATGCATTTTATATTCATCTACAGTGTGTGCAGTTTCCATTACTTAACCTGTAATTATCATGAAATATACCATGTGCGCAACATTACTCCACTTAACAATCATTCATTCATCATTAAATTAAGTGCATAGTATAATAACAACATATATCAATGACATATTAAACATTCATCATGATTATTCTAACTATCCATCATATGCATCAAAAACATAGCACAAATAAGAAACACATCAAGACACAAGGTTTTAACATGGTTCACCCCAAACTAGGCTTCCTCCATCCCCAAGTCAGTGAATTGTTCCCACTGCGTTCTCGAATCCATTTCTTCTATCCACAACTATCATATATTCTACATCCATATTTGAAGTGGTGTTGCAGTCGTTCTGTAAAATTTATGCTTTGATCTTGGCTTTACCAATGCTTTGGAGACCTGACCCCTCATTTTCGACATTTATGAATCGATTTCGATTGATTAGAAAATATGGAGGAAGAATGGGTTCACTTACATTCTCATTCGGCTTGACACTTTTATACAGAGAATAAAATAACAATGAGGTGAAGATGTAAGCATCGTCAAGATTTATAGGAGCGAGCGGCATGTTTGTATTAAATATTTCCAATTGTTCCATGGATTTTCATGCCTCGATCATAACTATTTCTAGGTTCGACGACTCATGCGAGGGGACGTCTATGTCATTGGTGAGTCGACTCATGTATGAGTCCTATCGGGTGTTAATTATGGTGGTTTCTAATTGATGATAGTACATGTTACGTCGGTATCCCTTTATGGTAATGGCTGTACAATGGTCTTCTATGTTGTGTGGGTCATTAATCTATGTCACTTGTTTGTCGATCCTTTCTTGTCATTGTTTAATTATGTTTTTGTTTCTTGAGTTGGAATTTTTATAGTCATTTTTTTCACATGCCATATCGACTAAGTCCCCTCTATTAATCTACGATTCATACAAGAGATGCTCAACTGTTGATTTTGTGCCATTGGTTTTTCTATTGTCAGTTTTTCTTGGTTGATAATCTTGGTAATTGTTTCACTGATATGTTTATTTATTTTACTGCCCCTTATTTGTGTGACGCATTTGATCTCTTGATATATGCTCACTTGATTCAATTTTTCCATGCTCGCTTGATGGAGATCTTCCTCGTTCAATCGATTGTCTCCTAATAAGTATCTATCGTAAATATGGGGATGGAGTTGTATGTCACTCGTGTTTTCATCTACCTTTGATTTGGATTATTTTCGGCAGAAATGAGAGTGGAGATATAATAAAGAAATGCATAGAGATATCGTGTATATCCAATAATATAACATAAATATATCCAATATGCAACCATAAACACAGATATACAGTAATACACAATTTCTATTAATGAAAGAAATGTACAGAGACTGTAAAAATACAGAGTGAAGACTCGCTAAAATGGTGGAAGCTTATTTCTGAGAAGAAATGTGACGGCTACTCGCATTCGCAAGAAGATGATTACAATGAGGATATGAATTCCTTTTTACAATAAATAGGAATTCCAAAAACCCTAGACATCCAAAAACCTAACCCTAGGAGATGAAGCACCAAAAGTCATGTGGGCCCCGTTTGGGTAAGTTAGTACATCAAATTGTTGGGGTCGTAACGTTTGCATACGATCTTCGTTTTAGGTGTATGATAGCTCGTTGGAAAGGTATCATTGAGGAGATTAATTTTGGGGGCTCAATCATGCCTTTGTATATCATTGAGAACCTATATATTTAAAAACCTTCATTTGGGCCCTCAAAATGGCCCTGTAAGTTAAAAACTACTAAAAATAGTAAATTGTCAAATTTTCCAGAAAACTATTTTGAGCCAGTCGGAAAAGGTGGGTGGCCACCGATATCCACTTGGATCAACCTTCTTCTAAATTTTTGTGGCTCGACTAGGGACTTCTTTCTCTCTCCATTCTTATCCATGTTATTTTTTCCCCAAATTTTTTTTTTACTGGGACTTCTTTAATACTTGAGTTTCATGTAAACATTTTTCATACCTGAATTCTTACAACTGAATTTAGTTTATTAGTGTAAAAGGATTTTTGATTAACAAGAAAGTTATTAATTTACATTTTTCGGCTTTGACGAGACTATTACATATCATATTTCAGTTCTAGTCGGTCCTTGTTGGCATAATTTTAATGAGTATTTTTCCAACATGACTCATTATTGATATGTATTGTATCTCTTTAGACGAGCTCCAATTTTTTAAATTAATGGACCAACAAATTTTTTAATGTACAACTCATGTCAGTCTAATGCCTTCTATAATGTATGGTCCTAGCCATGTTGTTTCTAATTTTTTGGATTTTCCTTTAACTCGACTGTCATGTAACAAGACCAAATATCCACTATTCATTTCCTTTTTATTTAAATGTCGATCATGCCAATCCTTCTATTGTTTCTTCTGGATTTCTTAATGATGTATTGTTATCAACCTTCCTTCTTAAAGTTTGTTCAACTAGTAGAGTCTATCATTCAAACTTATTCCCTAGTTGAACTTGGAAACAGATGCCACCCTATTTGAGTTGGACCAGAAGTGGAGTGGAATCATAGCTTATTGTCCATAGACCAGTTTAAAAGGGGTATGGCCAGACGATCTCTTATATGTAGACCTATATTCCCATAGAACCGCAAGAAATTTATCATCCCACTCATTCTTTTCAATTCCACATATTTTGGTAAGTCCTTTCTGTAATGTTTTATTGGACGATTCAACAACACCATTTTCTTGAGGATGGTATGTAGTTGTTTTTCTATGGTCGATGAGAAATTTATTGAGAATGACTTGGATTTTCTAATTTACAAAGTGTGTCCCTTGATCATTGATTAATGTTACTAGGCATCCAAATCTTGTTATTATATTCTCATAGATGATTTTTTTTGCAACTTATTTAGTACATGAATAGACTAGCACTACTTATACCCACTTGGTTACATAATCAACTACGGTAATAATGTACTTTGCACTTGTTGTTTTTTCTCTTTGGGGAAAAGGTCTAACAAAGTTGATGGCACAAATTTCAAATCATAAATCAGAGTTTACTGATTGCAAGTGCATTTCATTTTTCCATAGAGGCCGACCCATTCTTTGGTAGTTGTCACATTTTTTCACTTGTTCCCAACAGTCTTTGTGCAATTTTGACCACCAAAGACCTACTTGAAATATCTTTCGGGATGTTGTGTTGTGTTGGAAGTGACCTCTAGTTGGTCCCTCGTGTTTTCCATCGATTATTATTTCCTGTTCATGCTCTAAGGAATATCTCCTCAAGATGTTGGTAGGACCCAGTTTCTATATATATCCATTCAAGATAGTGAATGGTCCTGATTTTAGAGCTAGGACCTTATTTTTATTTGTAGGGAGATCTTTTGGTTCCCCCCCTTCTTCCAAAAAATTTGTTATTTCTTCAATATATTTTTGGGCCGTTTCAATATGGAATAAATGTGCACCACGAAGGTTCTCTTATATGTCGGTCGGGTCCTCTCTTGTCTCTAGTAGGGATAGATGGTCGGGCCCAACATTCATTTTTCCTGGTGAGACTATTAAATCGAATTTGAATTATTGAAATAACAATATCCAATGACAGATTGTCCCTTGATGCATGGGTTTTTTAACTAGATACTTCAAGGCCTGGTGATCTTTGAAAAATGAAAATGGGTTAACGAGTAAATAATGTCAAAATTTCTATAGTGAAAAGATCAACGACAAGGCTTCTCTTTCTGTAGTCAAATAATTATTTTCTACTGTATTTAGCTTATGACTGGTATAAGAATTAGGATGGTCTATTGTGAATCATATGGTTGTGAAATAACTAATCCTACAACAACACTTGATGTATCGACATGTACATGAAATATTCTTGAATAGTCAGGAAATTTAAGTATAGGGGATTCTACCAATTTTTTCTTTAAGAATTTAAATTACTCTTGAAAGTCTTGGCTCCATATGAATTCGACTTATTTTTAAAGTAAATCATTCATTGGAAAATAAATGTTTGAATAATGGTGTATGAACTTTCTATACTACCCAATATTCCCCAAGAATTTTTTTATCTTCTTTTGATTGACAGGTTTTTTAAGTCAGGGATGATTTTAATTTTTTCCATATCTATTTTCACACCATCCTTGCATATGACATGTTCTAATAGGATTCCAATTGGGTGGAAAAGATACATTTCTTATATTTAGGGACAATTTGCTTGCATATTTAAAGCATTAACCTAAGCCATTGTATGTGGTTTTTAAATAAGTTGTATATGGTCCAGTAGTCAAAATAGACAACCATCATATTGTAAATGTATTCTTTAAATTCCTTCACCACTATCCTTGAAAATAATGCAGGGACATTCTTTATCCCAAATGGAATTACCCTATAGGAAAAGGAGCCAAATTTGGATACAAATGTTGTATTTGGTTGTTCTTATTTGGCTATGGGTACTTGGTTGTATCCTGAGAACCCGTCTATAAAGGAATAGAATTCATGTCCCATGACTTCATTGATTATTTCATCCATAAATGGAGTGGGGAATGGATCTACTAGTGTCTGTTTATTGACTCCCCTGAAGTCAACATAGCTTATTATATTTTTAGGGTCGTTCTTCTTTGTCTAGACCACCATGGGACTTACCCATTCTGATTTGACAATCAAGTATATAATGCATGTTTATAACATTCCTTCAATTTCTTTCTAGATGAACGACTTGTATTTATGTGCTAGTTTGTAAGTCCATTTTTTAATTGTTTTTTCCCTAGGGATGAGGTTGATTTTCGTTTCCCCCATTTCTTGTACAAGCCCTTTTAATTATTTATAGTCTCAAGAAAACACATCTTGGTACTCCCTCAGTAGGTCGAATATATCAATTGTCTTCTTTTTCGACTAGTAATCACCTACTCATGCCATCTTAGGTCGATTGTCATTTGATATATTAAATTCCTTTGTCTTTATCTCAACATTCATATATTTTGGTGGTTTTGCTTCATCAAGGTGTCATTCCCCTTCTTTGACTTTAGTGAAACTTCTGGAAAGTCGGGTTGTTCACGATCATCCTTCTTTCCCTTTGTTACTTTTAATATTGAATTTACATAATTTTGCATGGCTAGGTGATTACTTTTCCACTGAAATATTTTGCAAGGAAAACTTGTGGTTTCCATGTCAATTCGTCGAGTAGTTATACTTTCATTATTATCCATCGAAATAAAGTGGCAAGTCGATATTGATCCTATGTTGACCGTAATTTTTCCTTTTTCTTTCTACATGGTTGGTGTCAATTTTTCAAGAAATTTTTTTATTTGTTGGGCTTCTTCTCTTAAGTGCTTCTCCTCCGGGGTGAATTCAAAATCTTTGATAAAATTGTCTTCGATGTTAGACCAGTTGAGTGTGTCACCACATGCTTCTTCAATTTTTTACCATTTTTTTGGTATTTCATCCATCATATTTGGAAACATATGTAGACATACCCTTTCATCCCTATAGCCTATTTTGTGCCATTCGTTTTCACAACAGTGAATGTGTTCCATAGGATCATATCTGATTTTGAAGAGGGGAATGTCAGTTGTTTTAGCTAGATTATTCTCTCCAAATCATTCTATAAAATAAGTCGACACAGTTGGTCATGTTTGTATTCTTGGGGAATGCATTTCCCACCATCTTATAGCTTGGCTTGTGAAAGTTTCCAGTGGGACTTGGGTTATGCCATTTTCCCCCACAGATTTAGAAACTTCTTCAATGTGTGTCGATGGTGTGTGTTTTTTGTTATAGCGCATTGGCATTTTCATCCTATTATCGGTCGGGATTATAGTGGATGTTTGTTGGAACCTTTCCTCATATACTATGGGTACTTCTTGGATTGAAAAACATGTTCTTGGACATTTTATTGGAATGGATTTGATGGACCAACAATATTTTGAATGTGCTTCATAATTTTCTATCTACCAATTATATAGATTTGAGTCAGAGTTGTGTTTGACTGACAGGGGATATTTTGTTAAAATTTCTCCTTGTGCATTTGGCTTGGAATAATCTCTCTATTTGTTGATTATATAGTACAAGCATCGAACCTCCTAATCTTCGTCCCACAACTCAATCCAAGGTTTCCTTTCTTTAAGGTCTAGGGGGTAATTATTTTTATATCACTCCCTTTTATCTTGTTTCTATCCCTTTTGAGGGAGATAGTGGATTTCATTTGTTGTCCCCATGGTTTACTGATAGGTGTTGCATATATGGGTATTCCTTCAACTAAGTCGATTACTTCAAATTCAACTAGTGTCAGTATACCCATAATTTGTGTTTCCATATTTCTGCGTATGCCGATAGGTTCTATGAATATTCAGCTGGAAAGTTTGAGGTAGTTCGTTGTCGATGATAATGAAGGTTGGCCCAACTGTATCCATGTGTCCCAAGGAAGGATATTTATTTGTGATCTGAAACCGATGACTACATGTTCAATCATTACCCCGTTGATTTCTAAGTCAACCTATGGGTTTTAATCTTTATGTTTATTTGATAGTTGTCTAACATATTTGGATGGTCTTTGTCCCTTTTTATATTTTGTTAGGATGTTAAGCAAGTCCAATGACTGACCAACTAAGTGATTTTATTTTACGATTTGTATAAATTCTTGTATTATATCATCATTTTTTTTCCTCTGTTATGATATTCTTGATATTAAAGAACTTGATTGCTTCCATCATTATCTTCTCTTCTTTGTCAGGAATTGGGAATGGACTAGAGTTCCTTGTTTTTTGATTTTGTGATGGAGTTTTATTAATATCTCATCTTGCTCCTAATTTGGTAACAATACATAGATTTTTTGAGTTTAATCATTCTTGTTTTGGGACTCCATGGAGGATTTTCACAGTCCTTTTTTCATTATTTTATCAAGTACTATCAAGAAATCCTCGAGTGAATAATCATCGACACCACATATGTTGAAACATTTTAAGTCGACACGATATTTTGTTGGGAAGTTGGGGCTGATGTGGCATTGTTTCCAGCAGTTGAAATAGTAAGGTCGACCTCGACCTTGACCTCGACCATGACTGTGGAAATCGCCTCGACCTCGACCATAGTAGTCATTTATTCTTCCATATTCATTATTATGGTTGGTTCCTTTTGTTTGATAAACTGTGTGCACATTTTTTCTATTCTATGTGTTTAATCGACATTCACATGTTCTATGGTTATGAGATTCAAAAATATGACACCATTTGGTGTTTCTCAAGTTATGTGGGAAGTATTGCACATTATTGTCACTCTGAGCTTCATATATATTGCAATATGTCTTGGCTTGCACTCGTCGTGCGTATTCTACTCCTGTCACTTGATCGTTGAGACTGTAGGTGTATTTTGTGTGACAGTATTCACAACATACAGTACAAAAAATATAATTTCTTCTTAAAGTCAAGTTTTTGATAGTATGTTATAGTTTTTCTAGTTTTTCCTCTAGCCTTTTTTCTGTTGAAGAAGAATTCAATGGGCGTTTTTCTTTTGATTCAACGTGTTGTGATTTATGCAGTGTGTCTTTGCATGCGTTTATCTCATAGAGGCAGGATGGTGGTTGAATTCGTTGGAGTAATCCATCTTCTACCATTGTATTAGTAAGTTTTGATCAATGGTCGATGGGATTTGGCTGAGGAGGTCTTTAAATATTTTTTCACATGCACAAACCGACTCTCCTGGTCTTTGCTTTATCTCTTTAAGTTTTTATGCAATCAAATGTGAAACATATTGGACTTTGAATAAAGATAGGAAGTTGTTTTTTATGTCTTATTTTGATCGATTTTGATTCTATTTATAATTCATAAACCATGTAAGAGGGTGGTGTCAAAGAGATGCACCAAATTGTGCCATTTGTTATCCTCATGTCTGATGTCATTTGTGTTCCTTAATTTTTCACATACGAACCAATGTATTTTTGGATCCTCATCTCCCTCATAAATGGGAATATGATTGAGTCACATTGTTTTCTTTTTAAGAACAATAGACTTATGTGATGTTTGATTTATCAAGAGTTTCAACTGGGGTATTGGACTTTTAGTCAGTTGTTGTTGTGTCGAATGGTCTATTGATTGGTCTTCTATCAGATAGTATTTGAGAAGTAAATATTACTTCATTACTTTGGGAGTTATTTATTTAGTTTGACAACTTTGATCTTTATATTCGATGATACTTTATTCCAACGAACATGTCTGTTCATGGCTATAATCTACTAAATTACTTTGTTCCTTTGATATGAGATCTAGCAGGGGGTTGGCTCTATGAGATCCTTGATGTGGATGATCATGTTTTTTAGTTCATTTAGGCTTATTTCTAGCTCGACTATGAGAATATCAAGTGTATTCCCATGATTTTCGGTTTTATACCATAATCTTTTGGACTATTCGTCGATTTGAAGCCTTTATTGGAGGAATTATTTGATTCGAGGGCTAGTTACTTGAACATAAGTGTTGGACCCTTCATTTTTCATTAGAAGTTGTGTAAGGACTAGAGTACAAATTTTGTTCAAACAAGAGTTGCGCAAGACACAAAGGAGCTGAACAATGTGTTAGCGATAATTCTTGTCCCGGGCTCGAGAGCACCCAGGGATGTAGGTTGCACACGAAACACCCAGGTACTGTAGCGAAAGGACCCAAATTTTCGGTTGCGAGTCAAGCAAGTGGGAAAAGTATGTCGTCAACGGCTAGGATCCATGTATAGAGAAGATCAACGATCGGCAGGTAATCATGGTTAGCAGAGTTGCACCAGGATTAGCGCAATGGATAGCACTTATATATCACCAAAAAATATCTCAACCGTCCATCCTGGAGGATTATGTGGCACACGATCGGGCTCCATCGCCTCCTTGCCCTTCGTGACTTTGAAGAACAAGGACCAGCCACCTCCCACCGCGAGACGCGAAGCGCCAAAAACATTCAAGACTCAGGCCCACAGTACCGTCAAAGTGTTTTCAGCCGTCCATCCAGAGGGGACACCTGGCCGCAAGTAGAGCCATCTCGGTGCCTCGCTCATCGCAACTCCAACATGAAAAAAGAAGCTCCATCATCTCTCGATATGCAAAGTAGTGAGAGCATTCAGGACCTGGTTCCCACTGCAACATCGGATGAGTTTGGGACCGTCAGATTTGAGGGACGCGTGGCACCAGAATGAGCCATCTCAGCATATCGCTCATCGTGATTTCGATAAGCAAGGTTGGCCCTTTCATATTCACGAACGTCGAAAGCATATAAGCTGGGGCCCGCGACGCCACGAAGCATTTTCAGCCGTCCATCAAAGAGGTACATGTGGTGTGCGATTGGGATCCATCAAAGAGGGACTGGCTCCTTCCCATCCACGAGACGCGAAGTGCCGAAGCTCCTGAGCATATCGTCTCGGACACTCCCTGAGGAAGCAATTAATGAAAATCAAGCGGGTGGTTGAAACCTCCTTTCATTCATTAAGTAAGGGGAATGGAGGGTCTGGCAAACCGTCTACCCGAGGAAGTCCTGTGTATCGATTTTCTCAAAGGAACCATGTCGAAGCCTTCATCTCGACAGAGAAGTCTACACACGCTATCTGAACACTTATTAGCTCATCTACCCTCCTTACAGGAGCCATGCATAGTTAAGGTGGCATTTAAAGAAATATATCGGTACGAGTTTGATTGAAGGGACACCCATTTTTGGGTGACTGAGGCATGCCTCAGTGGGGAGAATTTTCCTGAGTATATAAACTTAGTCTTTGTATTTTGTAAGCATTGATGGTAGAGCAGAGCTCCCTACTGTAATGTTTTAGCATCTATCCTAGCTTTCAGCTTATGCATCTGTATATGAGATTTCTTTTTTTATGACAGACAGTTCTTCTTACTCCGTCTAGTTTTCATCTTATGCTAAGAGAGTTTGTGAACGACCGACTCGTGCGAATTATTTCTGTTCTGCTATGATAAATGATTTATCGTTGCATTATTGTTTTATCTGGTTTTCTATATTTAAATGCAAGAAGACCTTGCGTTTGGATGCCTTCTTCTACAGTCTGTTAGGAACCTGTTGTTTATAACATACCTTCACACTCTTCTTGTACAAGTCTTCCGCCTGTTCACCCTTTACTATAGCTCATTGTCCGAAATTTATGCAAGACCTCACTTGCTCATTCATATCTGGCCTGGTTTCATAGTTGGAAGGCTATTGTTTTGAGTTTCCCTCCATTCGATCACCCATCTATAAACAACCATGACATAAAACTGATGGGCGTCGAGCTCTGCTCCTGTTAGCAATCTTGGAGTGACTTCCGTCGCCAACATTTCTGGCGTCGTTGCCGGGGATGAAGTTGAAGATTTTCCCTGGGTAGAACGCCATTGAGCCTCTGATTCTGAAGGTGCATCAGACATCAGATCCCTTAAATATTTCTACTGTGCACCTGGTGACTCCACTGTGGCGACTCCATTGCTTCCACATCACTGTTTCAGCTGTGACTATTGTTAGCACACCTGAAAGCTGACCCTAAGGAGCTTTCTCAAGAAGGTTTCAGCAGCTGCTTTCTCTGTCTGAGAAGCTTCCTGGGGTAATGACAACGTTAAGATCTGGCCTTTGATGGTGAACAAGGACCAAGCATATTTGAAGCTGCGTATCTTTCACCTGGCGAATCCATGATTCGAGGATCGATTGGCAACTCCACTGGTTCGATATGGAGAAAATTATGGCTCAAAGGTTTTCTTTCTGTGACTTTTCTCAAATAGTTGGTTTTCCTAATGCACTTCGTGATAGAGACCAATGGGAAGATTTCCTCCCTGAATTTCATGCAACAAGTTGGGAGGAACCAACTGAGCATTTACTGGACTTCCATGAGGCTATTCACCGACACAATATCATGCATGAGGATGTCCAGATTAATCTCTTCAGGTATTCATTGAAGGGAGCTGCTCTTGAGTGGTGTCGATCTCTTCCCGCTACAAGCATCCGCTCTTTAATAGGTTTTCATACAACTTTCAATGCTTTTTGTAAATATTACTATACAGCTGATGGTTTGTATGAAAATTGTTGTGAAGAATTTTCTTTTCTTCATGAAGCCTTTGTTGGCCCTGCAGACCATGTCTGCGATGAAGCCCTTACTGTGGAGGAAAGCATCTTCTGTGAAAAATTTGAGGTGTTGAATGATATGAGTGGTGTTAGCTCGAGAATGGAAGCATCTGACATCATATCGGATGCGTCTGTTCTTTTAGATGTTCATGAAGATCAACACGCCTCTTGTGGATATTATGAGTTTATAGAGCAGATGTGGTCCATGGTAGATGGCTCACCTAAGTGTCGGGTTGAAGTAGATATTCCTAGCAACCCTGTTTCTGAGGACGGATACCTTCCTGTTTGTAAAGAAGAGATTATTGTGTAAGAGGTCTCCTCTCTTTTTCTCCAAGGAGTTTCTCACGATATATTTTTACCTGGGAAGAAGATTATGTATGAGCAACCAGAAACAGCGGGTCCCACTATCCCTGAAACAAATATTTTTTAAGGGATCACCATTCTGGAGGAGGATCATAAAGATAAGGGCCAGCCCCTTTTTGATGAATATTATAGTGATGATGAGTTGCAATATTATCCTACATTCGATCACTATAAACATACTGAAGAGCCAGTCAGCAAGAAGAATCACCCCATGGTCCCTATTTATGATGAATATGAATCGGACCCGGAGGAGAGCCAACAAGAAGAGGAAAAAGAACCAGAGGGGCAGTCTGCCCTTCGTTCAGAGCCAGTCAGTGAGTAGCCACCACCTGAGATCAGCGGGCCTACTTCAGTTATTCACCCGCATGTGGTTATCAGATACATTCGACCGCGTGTGAACAACTTTGTAGCAGAAGAGGTTGT
>SNQJ01S0111170.1:6340-26694 GCA_010110895.2 Picea sitchensis | reverse complement strand
TCATGTGTTGATGAATCTTGTATGCACTTAATAACTCAATAAATACCTGCACATCAATAGATCAGTAGTAGTTAGTGATTCCAAGAAATAATTTGGCTTGGGATAATTACAAACGTAGGTCAGAGAACACCCAAGATATGATGCTACCTCAGAATTTGAAATATTTCTGGTCAACATGGAAGAAAGGATAGCGGAGGAGAAAAGGATCTCAGTTTTGGACTTAGTCTTCCACGACACCCTTACTAGATGGTGGAATAGTCACAAAGACTTGATTAAGGAATGGGATGATTTGAAGCAATCTATTTGATGTAGATTTAAAGATAAGGAGCAGCTAGAATCAGAGATGAGGAAGGATATCCAGGTTGCACAAGTGTTCAATGGTCAGTCTGATCCTAAAGTACATATTGAACAATGTGTAAGACAGTTGCAAGTTGCGGAAATACCATCTCTCTTATGGGTTCAAGTATTTCCCCATTCGCTAGGTATGATTCCTAAATATTGGCACATGCATGAAGAAACCATAAGACAGACCAATGACTGGAAAACATTGGCAGATCAATTTTTCAAGGAATTCTCGTTTACAGGTAAGTACCCTAAGATTAAAGTAGTCCTACAAAGAATAAAAGTTTGTTTTTTTACCGATGATGGGGAACGGAAAATAGATGTAGTGGTATGTGTAAAGCATAGCCAAGCACTTCAGTCTATACTTCACATAAACTTGGACAAGAGACCTATAGAATGGTATAAGATTGAGAAGGATTTGGAAATCTCATATGACTTAGAAGAATTGAGAAATTTATCCATTAAGGAAACAAAAGGAAGCAGAGAAATACAGAAAATTATACCTATCCAGATTGACGGTTCTTATAATTATCTCTTAAAGTTGTGTAAATTAAACATAGGAACTACAAAGAAACCTAAGATATCTATGGTAGGAGATTAATGGGATGAGAAAATTAGCCAATAAATACATAGCATGTTGCGGGAGTATGAGGACTTGTTCCCAAATACATTTTTAGAGATAAAATGGATTAAAGGAGTTATGGGAGAGATAAGAATTGAAATAAAACCAGGATCAAATCCTATGAGACATAGACTATATCACCTTAAACTCATAGTGAAAAAGAAGGTTAAGAGGGAAATAGAAAAGATGTTGGAGGCTAGACTCATTTTTGCAATGGAAGAAGTAGAATGGGTTAGCCCAATAGTCATCCAAAGAAAGAAAGGTACAGAGGACATTAGGGTGTGTGTAGGCTATAGAATCCTTAACTTTGCCTATGTGCATGACCCTTTCCCAAAACCTTTTACTAATGAGGTGCTAGAGAAGGTTGCGGGGAAAGAATCTTACTCATTTATAGATGGATTTTCGGAGTATCACCAAGGATTTCTTAGGAAGACAAGAAAAAATACCACATTCATAACAGAATAGGGGTCATTTGCATATAATGTGATGCCCTTCGGTCTAGAGAATGTCCCTCTTGTTTTTTCCTGGATTGTAATAGAAGCCTTTCGAGATTTTTTTCACAATTTTATATAAGTTTATATGGATGATTGAACAATATACACTCTACTCAAAGAACATGTAGCACTACTACGTCTAATATTTGATAGATGTAGGGAATTGCAAATCTCCTTGAACCTCAGGAAATTTCTCTTTTATGTGCGACATGGAAATTTTTAGGCCACATAGTATGTCGAGAAGGAGTACTGGTAGACCCAGCCAAAGTTGTGGTTATTGTGAACATGCCTCCACCTACTAGTGCTAAGCAGTTGTGCTCCATGGTGGGGAACATAGGGTACTATTGCAGGTTTATCAGAAGGCATGAAAACATTACTGCACCCCTGGAAAATATATTAAAGAAGTTAGAAGTGTTCCAGTGGACGCCAGAGTGTGATAAAGAGTTCGACATCCTAAAGGAAAATCTCAACAAAAAACCTATTATGATGTTTCCAAACTGGGAAAATAAATTTCACATGCACGCAGATGCATCAGGTATTGCCATGGGAGCCATCTTAGCACAACCATGAGATAGAGCCATGGATCATCAGATCTATATTTCTAGAAGGAAGTTGTCGCAAGTTGAGCACAGCTATAGAACCAAATAAAGGGAGGGTTTAACTATGAATTATGCCTTAAAAAAGTTTAGGCATAACTTGTTAGGCTCTCATTCTAAGTTCTTTACTAATCATTCTGTGTTAAAATATATAGTTAACAAGATTGTTCTGGAAGGAAGAATTTGTCGATGGTTGTTACTATTTCAGGAATTTTCATTTGAGATGATCATTGAACCTGGAAGATGCAATGTGGGGCCTGGTCACCTGTCTATATTAGAGTCAGGAGAAAGTGGCGAAGTAGTCAATGATCAACTCCTAGATGTAGACTTGTTCCTAGTTGAGGCCATACCAGAATACCTGAAAGACATAGAAGTCTTCTTAAGTACAAGGGGATGCCTAGAAATGTACTCCACAACTCAGAAACATCATATGGTGGTTAGAGCAACAGACTATCAATTGATTGTAGATAAATTGTATAATTTGGGCCTATATAGCATCCTTAGGAGGTGTGTCTTAGACCATGAGAGACATGACATATGTGGGAGTGCCACAGTGGAGTTGTGGGAGGTCATGTTGGAGGAAAGGCCATTGCATAGAAGGTCCTCCAAGATGGATTATGGTGGGCCACGCTCTTCAAATATGAAAAGGAATATGTTAGACCTTGCAAATTCTTTCAAAGATTGGGCAAGCCATCACGACGAGATGAATTTCCTCTTCAGGCAGTGCGAGCTCTGTAAGAATTTGAGAAATGGGCGGTTGACTTCATTGGGCTGATCAACCCCACAACTAATCATTCAAATGCCAGGTATATTATAATCGCAATTGATTACCTTACATGGTGAGCAGAGGCAGTAGTTTTTCAGGATTGTTCGACCGATACTTCTGCCCGGTTTATTTTTGAAAATATTATCACTCGGTTTGGATGTCCTAGGAGTCTGACTAGTGATCAGGGTGGTCATTTTATTAGTAGTACAATAGAAAATATTACAATAGATTTTTTGATCCAACATCATAAAAGTGGCCCCTACCATCTGCAAGACAATGGAAGAATGGAGGCATTTAACAAGATTATGGAAAGAGGATTAATGAAGGTTTGTTGCGCAAACAGGGAAGATTGGGATGATAGAGTCCCATCAATTTTATGGGCTTACAGGACAACCACAAAGAAACTCCACAGGTATACTCCATTTCACCTATTCTATGGGAAAGAGGTTGTGATACCTGGAGAATTCATTACCCCGGGTATGTACATTGTATAGATTACACACATGTCGGAGCATGAATCAGTTGTGTAGAGGCTTATGGAATTGCAGGAACTTGAAGAGACCAGTTTTTTAGCAAACTTTCATTAATCAGTTTAGAAATCAAGGTAGAAATATTTCCATGACAAAAACATTAATACTAAAGTATTTTCACAAGGAGATAAGGTCCTACTTTATGACAGTCGATACTAGAAACATCCAAGAAAGTTGTGCATGCACTGGTTGGGACCATTTATAGTTGCGGAGATCCGACCTTTGGGAGTTGTCAGACTTAGGGAACTGGATGGTATACTTTGGCCAGGATAGGTGAATGGCACTCACCTGAAACCCTATATATCCCAGAACTGAGATAAAGGACTGTTTCTCTAGTCCAAAGGAGCATGTATAGTAGCTAGATTTGATTTTTTTGCAATTTTTGTGAAATCAGTTAATAAAGTTGAAGAGTGGATTGTTGTGCCGCAACATGAAGTTCATTTTTCCATCGAAGTGTTGTTTTTGTGCAGAGCTTCTTACTTAGTAGCATAGGATCGGAAGAGACACAAATCTATTAATGACAATCATTATGACACAGACCCCTTTTTGGTCGAAAGGTGAGTGAATCCAGATGCAATCCTAGTCCATGTGCCACATGAACCCAGTCCAGACATAACCTTTA
Organism: Picea sitchensis; assembly: GCA_010110895.2. NCBI lineage: Eukaryota > Viridiplantae > Streptophyta > Pinopsida > Pinales > Pinaceae > Picea > Picea sitchensis. The sequence continues at coordinate 22,722 of SNQJ01S0111170.1, read as the reverse complement.
TTACTGCTACAGTAACTCGTCTAAATTATGTTCAACCATAAAGCTATGATATGTGAAGATGCCATCGATATTCATGCTAAGATTCTCATCCGTTAAATGGTAAGGTATGGAATTGTACACTTACTTGACTAACTTTCTCAGTAAATGCCAAGATCAGACAATAGATTTACCCCGTTAACCAGTCCCGTCAAACAACTCAACTCTAAGCTACATCTATAGGATAAATGATGAATAGCCTTAGCAGTTATTACAGAACTTGTGAGCTAAGCCTGAGTATAAGGTTCTGTGAACTTGGTGTAAGACACATTATTTCCCAGAGAGAACTTAGCAACCTACAAATTCTAAATTATTCTCAAGCCTATGCAATCCCTCGACCCTCAGTCACGATCCCAAATCCTAGTTAGCCTGTTGAATTTTTTGACAGTTTAGACTCGCCATGCCGAGAGCTACAGGGAGAATAAGTGTCATTTCTAAGGATGCAGTGTCAGATGAGCCCTGTGACCCCCGAGTCGATATCATGGGTGATCTGAAGGGGAAGGTAGAGCAAGTCAAACTTCTCGACCTCGACCTAACAGACCAGGTTCTATTCCCATATATGAAAATCGATGTCTTCTGGAGTGTCGCTCTGGATGAGTTGGGAGGAATGCACTTCATGCCAAAGCAGGAGTTCATTAATCTTTTTAAATCCACTATTATGAATCTAAGGGATTTGCCAGTTTTCGGCACCACTGGAGAAGTTGTGAGATGTACCAAGTTTCTCATTAGCAGGGTACATGACAGAAGTTTGTGGTTGGATATAATATACCCAATTCACGCATAGGACATTCATCAACTAACTGTATTATCCATCAAATGTGAGGATGTATCCAACGGATTTTACAGTTCCAACAAGCATGGGAAGAAGAAGGGGGAACCCAATTTATATGAGAGATTTCATATGCAGAGGGGGGGGTGCATATCCAAGATTCACACTATTCTACCCAAGACAGTCAAGACCGCTTGCTATGTAATTTCTAGCAAGGTCATTAAGTCGTATTACAAAGAAGAGTGTACATTGGATGCCCTATCAGTGGAAGATTTTTGTGCCAACAACGTTGTATTCAACTGGTGCAGTTATTTACCAGAAGAACTCTTGGTGGCTTGAGCTGAAGCTTAGGAGAAGGGTGTCACTTTCATGTACGGATATTTGTTAGTTTCATTTGCTATGTTGAAGTGGATGATGCCCACAGGAAGACCGCTATCGCCAGCAGATAAGGGCCAACTGGAAAATATGTTCGAGCCTTGGCACTCAAGGTCGGACTAGGAGAAAATGGCCTTCAACAGCACATCATTCTCGAAGTGGCACAACGGGTTGCTATATGCAACTCAGAGGTTGCACATTTTGCAGGAATTTCTCAACCTCAAAACGCAGAACATTTCATTCAGCATGAATTGCCACCATACATTCGTATGGCCAAGGCATGCCAAGCGGGAAGAATTCAACACCCGGATGTTACCATTTTACATGGATGAGGAGGCCTTTGACAAGGTGGTCATGTCATGGCCCGGATTAAAACGCAACCTGTGCAAGTCAGGGATGCACTACCTTTTGTCAGTGGAAATACTTAAGGAAAGGGGCCAAGAAGAAGGAGTAGGATCGAGCTCGGGGCCAGAGGAACAGAAAAAATAAGCCCTAGTGCATACAGATTTAGACGAGGAGGAAGAGATGCGGTCGTTGGAGCTCAAAAATAGAACATTACCCATGTTCCCACAACTTCCATAGAAATCCATGTTGACATGTAAGGATTTCAATGAAATTCTCAGTGTTTCCTTCATCGGAGACCCATTGGCTAAGAAACCTAGGATGGGGATCTCCCTAAGTAAGGATTTGAATCCCCAACCAATATCATCCACCATTCCTCACACTAGATCAGTGGCTCGAGAAGCCCACATTATTGATATTCAGGACGACCTTGAGCCTGAAACCACTCCATTCACAACCATCATTATCGAAAAACCCCCATCACCCCCACAACCCCAGTCGCCACCTCGAGAAATCACCTTCCCATCCCAAACTACTGACCCAGAGCCCATGTAGTTTCACCCCCCTGAAATACCCGAGAAGAGACCAAAAATCACTAGTCCAAACCCCAATATACCTGAATAGAGGATAGAAATCACTAGGCCAAACCCCGAAGCCCAGAGCCAAAAGATCATACCCTTTGTGCCAATTTAGGACACTCCATCTTCAACAGAGATGCAAACTGTAATGAAACCACAAGTCCTAAGTCCTTAGAGAACTTCCTCAATGACCAAGGTTGAGGGTGCTATCGGAAAGAGAACAACCCCATAAGTTGAGGTCCACAAAGAGGCAGAGGTACCAAAGGTTTAGAAGGAACCTGATACGGCATCAAGACAGAGTGAAACATTGTTGTAGGGAAAAATGGAGCTAGTACTCTAACAAGCATGGGAAGAAGAAGGGGGAACCCAATTTATATGAGAGGTTTCATAGACAGAGGTGGGGGTGCACAAGAAAGATTGACCCCATTCTACCAGAGACAGTTAGGACCGCTTGCTATGTAATTTATAGCAAGGTCATGAAGTTGTATTACAAAGGAGAGTGTACATTGGGTGCCCTATCAGTGGAAGAGTTTTGCACCAACAACATGTATTCAGTTGGTGCAGTTGTTTAATAGAAGAACTCCTAGTGTCTTGAGATGAATCTCAAGAGAAGGGTGTCACTTTCATGTACAAATATTTGTTAGCTGTGTTTGCTATGTTGAAGTGGACAATGCCTGCAGGAAGACCGCTATCGCTAGAATACAAGGGCCAACTAGAAAATATGTTCGAGCCTTAGCACACAAGGTCAGACTGGGAGAACACTGCCTTCAACAACACACCATTCTAGAAATGGCACAACGGGTTGCTAGATGCAAGTCATAGGTTGCACATTCCGCAGGAATTTCTGAACCTCAACACGCAGAACATTTCATTCAGCATGAACCGCCACCATACATTCGTATGGCCAAAGAATGCCAAGCAGGAATACTTAAACACCCAGATGTTACCATTTTACCTGGATGAGGAGGCCCTCAACAAGAAGGTCATGTCATGGCCCGAATTAAAATGCAAATGTGCAAGTCAGGGATGCACTACCTTCTGTCGGCAGAAATTCTTAAGAAAAGGGGCCAGGAAGAAGGGGTAGGATCGAGCTTAGGGCCATAGGAACAGAAGAAAGAATCCCTACTACATAAATATTCAAATGAGGAGGAAGAGACACAACCACTGGAGCTCAAAATGAGAATATTACCCATGTTCCCACAACTTCCAGAGAAATCCATCTTGATAGGTAAGGATGTCAATGAAATTCTCAGTGTTTCCTTCATCAGAGACCTATTGGCTAAGAAACCTAGGATGAGGATCTCCCCAAGTAAGGATCTGAATCCCTAGCCAATATCATCCACCATTCCTCACACTAGATCAGTGGCTCGAGAAGCCCACATTATTGAAATCTAGGACAACCCTGAGTCTGACACCACTCCATTCACAACCATCATTACTGAAAAACCCCCATCACTCCCACAACCCTAGTCGCCACCCCAAGAAATCACCTTCCCATCCCAAACTACTGACCCAGAGCCCATGTAGTTGCACCCCCCCGAAATACCTGAGAAGAGACCAGAAATCATTGGTCCAAATCCCGAAGCCCAGAGCCAAAAGATCATACCCTTTGTGCCAATTTAGGACACTCCATATTCAATGGAGGTGCAAACTATACCAAAACCACAAGTCCTAAGTCCTTAGAGAACTTCCTCAATGACCAAGGTTGAGGGTGCTATCGAAAAGAGAGCAACCCTAAAAGTTGAGGTCCACAAAGAGGCAGAGGTACCAGAGGTTCAGAAGGAACCCGATACGACATCAAGACAGAGTGCAACATTGTTGTAGGGACAAATGGAGATGGTAATCCAAAACACACATTTGTGCGCAAAGTTGATGCAGCTCTGCCTGGCCAAATTATAAGAACTAACTTTCCTTCCATCGATGTTAAGGATGAAACTTGTGCCAGGTCCATCAGGAGATAAGGAGGTGGAGACACCTTCGAAGCATTCAATGGCCAGTGGATTCCCACTGCATGTCCGAGTACCTAGGGAGGCCACCCCTTCTTTTTCTAACCTCGCATATTGGCCAGCAGCATAGTTAATCAGGATTATCAGAGCCTCAACTGATCAACTAGAGCAGAGGCTCTAGCGGGCTAAAAGGAATGAAAAATTCACAAGGGATGAAGCAATCCTTTCCAAAGAATGAAGAACATAGGAGCAATATGCCAAAATCCAGGTGGAGCATAAACTGGAAAGAGTCCAGGATAAGCTTGTCGAAGCCTGGCTAGAGATAAGGAAGGAAACACCTCAATTTTCGAAGTCCAGTGCCACAGGAGAGCCTGAGCATCAGATCGAGCTATTCTAGGGATCATTGTCATAGTTGACCATTCATGTAAAAAACTTGGAAGCATAGTTGTGGGAGAGCCAGTGGGAAGCAGAGAAGAAACCTCAGAAGCTGCAAGAGAAGATGGATAAAGTAGTGTTGGAAGGAAACAATGACAGAGAAACACTACACAAGCGCATAGCCAAATGCACAAGGATCTTCCGCGAAGTTAGTGATTGGATGGGAATTATTGCAAGGTGCAACCAAACTATGGAGGATGTGCACATAATAATACAGTAAACTAATGAATAAGTTGCATTTGGTGTGGATCCGTTGGAGAAGCAGTGGAAATTTGATCATATCTAGCAAACAAAAAATGAGTTGAATTCCTTGTTTGAAGCGCAATCAATAGCCAAGAAAGAGCTGCACGAATTTTGACCTGTCGTTCAGACAGTTGTTAGGACCCATAAATGTCCCTTTTTCACCATCTCTTTTTCTCATTCAACATTACCAATTCTATGCTAAATGCTTGATAATTACTGCTAAGGCCCTTTTTCGCAAGGTATGCATCATTAATCTTTCTTTTATATTTTATTCACTTTAACATGTTGGATTGGTAGTGTTTCTCATATTTTATCCATGAATATTCAAACTAATGATTAAACTGTGTATAACAACCAAGTCTTAAAGAAATATTGTTGTTGTTACACATGGCTATTACAGTTATGTGCCAACTCTACATGTTGTTACACGACTACAACAATTGCGCACCCTTTTTGGAAGCTGCTACACCTGTTGCAATAGATATCCACCGATCCTGTAAGCTAGTCCCTCATGCAAATTCGAATCATGAAGACTGATCCTCAAGGTTGTTACACGTTTTGGTTCACATTTATGATGAAGATCATTTAACAGATTTTGTAACATATTTTGTATATCATACGAACAAATTGAGAATATTCGATTCTCAAAGTTGTTATGAGTCTGTTTTCAACTGAATAACTCTGTCTTTAAATAGCAGAGCCTTTGTAATCATTATTACCGAATTTTAGCTGTGAACAGAGAGTGAAAAAGAGCACATTGTATCTGAACCTTTTTGGCGAATCAATAAAGAAGTGGATTGAGTTTCGTTAAGCTACCATAGTATATTTTCAAGTGGATTCAGTGAGAGGGAAAGGACCCACCTTCCTCACAGACTCCCCTCTGTTTTGTTGTTTAGATTAATTTCTTTGATTTGGATAATTGATCTATTTATCATTTCTAGAATATATATGTTGTTATAGTCAGTTCTTTCCTGTTTAATACGCATATGTGTGTCTCATGAGAATTAGAGTAAATTGTTCGATACCACTGGAGAATTGCTTTCCTTTCCTCCATTAGATTTAATCTCTGAAAACAAAAGTGTGAATTCCTTTTCTGTAGTTAAGTAGGTCTCCTTTCAGCAAGTACCCCAGAGTTTCTTTCTGCAAGAGTAAAATAGAAAATTAGAATAGATTAGATAATCCAGGATTCTTATGCACCCATCAGTTCAGGATTTCATTTATGCAAGTGTGATTTTGATTCTGTAGAAGCTCCAGCCGTGTCAGCAACTTGTGTTAAAGTTCAACCTTTTAATTAGGTTTCTTATTGCAATTTGAATAAATGTTTCTTCCATAATCTAGCATAGACTGTGCACAATTATCTTGCAATAACAAAACTTCCTTGGGTTTGAAAATTTATATTGAACACCTTAATTATCTATTTAATTAGATAATTAAAGTGCCCAACATTTTGGCGTCGCTGTCGAGGAAGATAATTATATATTTTTGTAAGCACATTAGTTTTCTTTTCTTAGGAATGAATAGTCTGCATGAACTGAGGAACAAGAGGACGTATTCCCAAAAATACTAACCCTACATGTACCAGAGGACGTGGAGGAAGGAACCCTGCACTGGGAAGACCAACCTTTGTTGATGAGATTATAACCAGAGTAGATTCTTCTTCAGGATCTATCTTCTGCCCTTCAAATCCTCCAAGGAGACAAATTCCCCAGTCATCAGAACTGCCACAATTCAAAACATCGCTTTCATCAAGGGCTGAAGCTGAAATTTTGTCACCAACAAATCAACAAGCAACACTGGAGAATATTGAAGATCAAGTAAGTATAGCTCCGCCAAGAGAAAGACCAAAAGAAGTTGTTTATCAGATTAACAGACAGATAGTCACTAAGGAGGAGTGGGACGCTTACCGTATTGAGTGGAAAGAGAGAAAAGCCATGGAAAATCAAGGAGATAATGAAGAGGATTTCAACCGAGAGGATCCACAAAATAATGAATATTAGGTAAATGATGAAATCACTATATCTACCCTGGGTTTTCCTGTTACTAATATTCCTACAAGGGGGATAGCTACTATTAAGAACATACCTCTTTCATCCCTAACAAATTTCCATGGATTTTCTACTGAGGATCTAGATGAGTTTCTATTTGAATTTGATATTCTGTGTAGAAGCTATGACTACACTACTACTGCGCAAAAACATAAACTGTTTCCAGCCACATTGAATGGAAATGCATTAAGATGGTTCATGAGCCTTGGAGGAGAGAATATCTCAACATGGGTACAAATGAGGCAGCTTTTCCTGAACAAGTACCAAGACTACTATCGAACAAGGGAACGAAGGGAGGAATTGTTCAAGATGTCTTAGAAAGAGGATGAGACCCTTGAATATTTTGTAGATCTACTCCAGCACAATCTACAAAGTTCTGGACATCCGGATGTGAGTAAGGACATTCTAAAAACTATTTTGCTAAAAGGGGTTAGAGATGATTGTTTAGACATGTTGAATATGCTTGGAAAGGGAGATATATCTAAGGAATCCTATGAAGACATTGTAAATCTTTGCAAGGGATGTTCTCGAGGAACTACAAGGAATAAGTCAGTTACCAAGGATACCACTTTTTCAAGGGTACATAAATAAGCCAATTGAGGGCCAACAAGAGAAGAAATAGGTAATATATTAGAATATTTCAAAAAAGAAATGATTAACTCTTTTTCTTCACAAATTGATACTCTGCAGATTAAACAAAAACAAGCAGAAGCAGAAAAGGCATTGTCCATTTTCTGTCCAAAGTGCAAAGACAAACATCCGAAAAGGTAATGCCCACTGAATAGTGTTCAAGTATGTCTTATTTGTGAATTGGATCATCCTACTAACAAATGTCCCTCTTTACCCGGTGTAAAAGCATCCATGAAGGTGACTAATGAAGAAGCGGAGGTTGCCTATCTAATTACACAAAGAAGACAATGGTAGCCAAGAGGCCAAGGTATGAACTCTCAATTCTCTCCTGCAACACTTAATTATTGGAATAATCAGTTACCTTATGGCCAGATGAACACTCCCCCTCCAAATCCAATTATCCCTCCTTATCAAGATCCCAATGCATGGTTACCTATGCCCCAACAACAGAGTCACCATGGTCAATGGAACCCATATTAGAGAGGCCCTCAACAACAAATTAGCTATCAAAACCATCAACCAAACCTCTATCAACAACAATTCCAATCTCAGTATCAGAAGCAATAACTGCAGTTACCTCCCAATGTCCCACAGAACAATCCTCCCTTATGACCTCAGATGCCTGTGTAAACTAACCTAAACCCAAATAATAAGGCCGTTCAAAATATTGATATATACAATGTGTTGGCTCTATCTATTACTCCTATGCCTTGTGATGAGATAAAATTAAGATCAGGGAGAATAGTCGAGCCCATAATTGAAGATGATCCATCTATAGAATTAGATAAGGAATCATGGGAAAAACCATCTATTGATACAGAAGAAATTGACCAACCTATTAAAAAATCAACAGACCCCCATTCCCTAAAAGACTGGAAATTACCAAAACTGTGGAATTATCATCCTTCAATCTCTTAGGAGAATAGCAAAACCTGCATGCTAACATTCCACTATTGCAAGCGATTAGAGATGTCCCTATTTATGCCAAGACTATGAGAGATCTTTGTATTAGAAGACCTGGAAGGAAACCTAGGGACCCACTCAAAGTCCATGTAGTGGGGGACTTGTCTAAACTAATGTTAGAAAAATCCCCACCCATTAAATATGGTGACCCAGGAAACCCTATAGTCATTGTCAAAATTGGACAAACACCTATTCCCCATGTTTTAGTTGACTGAGGGGCAGCAATTAATATTATGCCAATAGAAACTACACAATTGCTGCAACTTGGAATGCAAGTCCGACCTACTCCTACTATTTTAGAATTAGTTGATCATTCCACCATCAGACCAGAAGGAGTAATTGATGATTTAGTCATTTCAGTTGATTCATGGGAGTATCCTGCAGATTTTTTCATTTTGCAACCCAAAACCCGTCTGGGGGGCACCCTCTAATTCTAGGAAGACCATGGTTAGCTATATCTTATGCCTTCATCAGTTGTAGATATGCTTCCATGACCATCTCTGATGGTTATGACACAAAAAATCTTACCCTGTATCCTCATGCTACACCCAGTATGGAGCCCAAAAAATCTTTATGGATGGACATTGAGGATGAAATTGATTTTCCTGTGTTAACCATAGGAAAATCCCTGATTTTCAAATATGATACAGAGGATGAGTTAATCAATTGTTTTAGCTATTACCCCTCTGTTGTTACACAGAACATGCACCACTGATTGACTGGAATCTTCGACCCTATTTCCCAGGAAGAGATGAGCCCAAAAATGTTCTCTGAAACTGTTGTAAATCAAATCGATTCAACTGTAAGAGAAAACGTTGTAATAGAAAATGATGAAACAACAATAGCTGAATTATTTCCCAAAGTCATTTCTAAGAGCATCACTGTAGAAATTGAACCTGGAAAACCCTGAACATCAATCTCGATTTATCTATTGTTGAAACTCGTCGATTGATGAAGTTACTAATTGAACATAAGGAGGCATTTTCCTGGGATTACATGGATATGAAAGGAATTTGCTCTGAAATATGCACCCACCATATATACATCAAGGAAGAATGTCGACCCATTTGCCAACCCCAAAGGAGGATGAACCCTAATCTTAAAGAAATAGCTAAAGAGGAACTCCAGAAACTTCTCAATGATGGATTCATCTATCCTATATCAGACACCGAGTGGGTTTCACCATTGGTTATTGTACCTAAAAAGAATGGTAAGTGGAGAGTGTGTTTGGACTATAGAGCCCTAAATAAGGCCACTCAAAAGGATCATTTCCCTCTGCCATTTATTGACCAGGTTCTAGACAACCTAGCTGGGAAAACGTTTTTCTCTTTCCTAGATGGATTTAGTGGCTATAACCAGATAAAAATTGTTCCACAGGACCAAGATAAGACCACCTTTACCATCCCTTGGGGTACATTTTCCTACAAGGTCCTCCCATTTGGTTTGTGTAATGCACCAGCCACTTTCCAGAGAGTTGTAATTGGTATTTTTTCTGATATGGTGAATGACTGTATGGAGATATTCATGGATGATTTTACACCTTATGGTATTGATTTTGAAGAAGATTTGACTAATTTGGAAAAAGTGCTCAAAATATGTATATAGTCTCATCTTTCTTTAAGAACAAAAAAATTCCATATGATGATGAGCGAAGGTGTGGTGTTGGGACACTTCATTTCTTATGCAAGAATTCAGGTAGATCGAGCCAAAATCCAGGTAATTTTGGACATTCCAACTCCATCAACTCAGAAAGAGGTAAGAAGTTTTTTAGGGCATGCTAGATATTATAGGAGATTCATTAAAAAAAAATCCAAACTTGCCTCTCCCTTATTTTTCCTATTAACAAAAGATGTTGACTTTTGTTGGACTGACAATTGTGAATTGTCTTTTATAGATTTGAAACAAAAATTATCCACAGCTCCCATTTTGAGAGGGCCCAATTGGGATTTTCCTTTTCACATTTCTTCAGATGCCTTAGACACTACAATTGGTGCAGTACTAGGGAAATGGGAGGACAAATAACCCTATGCTATCTACTATATCAGCAAGAACATGAGTCCTACTGAGTTAAATTATACAGTTACTAAAAGAGAATTCTTGGCAGTAGTTTATGCAATCAATAAATTCAGGAATTATGTCACTGGTTATCCTACTTTTATTCATACTAATCATACATCAATTAAATATCTAATGAATAAAACTATTACTAATTCCAGAATAACAATATGGTTGTTATTACTTCAAGAATTTGACATCACTATAGTAGATAGACCAGGGAAAGAAAATGTAGTTGTTGATTTTCTCTCAAGACTGCATATAAATGATGATAATTCACCATTAGATGATTCCTTTCCGGATGAACATTTCTTTGCAGTATCTTCTCACTCACCTTGGTATGAATACATTGCTAATTACTTGGTTTCAGGGAGGGTACCTCCACATCTATCTCCAAGAGAAACAAGGAAAATCATTCAGAAGAGTGCTCGGTATAGTTGGATAGAGGGGTACCTTTACTACACAGGCCTGGATCAAGAAATCAGGATATGTGTGAGGGATGATGAAGTTGATGATCTTCTCAAAGATTTCCATGATGGCCCTTGTGAGGGTCATTTTGTTGATAAAAGGTCTGGACATAAAATTTTAAGGATGGGCTATTTTTGGCCCACCATATTTCAATATGCCAAGTATGTCCAGGCCTGTGAGAGTTGCCAATGAATGGGTCAGCCAAATCATAAGGATGAAATGCCTCTCCAGCCTCAAGTAGTGTTAGAGCCTTTTGAGAGATGGGCCATGGACTTTGTAGGGCCCATTAACCCACCTTCTAATCAGAAAGTCTATATATTGGTCTGTATAGATTACATGACCAAGTGGGTGGAGGCAAAAACACTCATTAGGGCCTCAGAAGAAGATGTCTTAGCATTCTTGTTTGAAGATATCTTTGTTAGGTTTGGAATTCCCAGATAATTAATAATTGATTGAGGATCCCCTTTCACATCACATAAGTTTGAAGCCCTACTCAGTCAATATCATGTTTTACATAGAACAACTTATCCATACCATCCACAAGGTAATGACCAAGTAGAAAGTACCAACAAAGTCATAGAATCTATTCTTACTAAGACAGCGAGAGAACATCGTAGGGATTGGTCTGATGGATTGCATGAATCTATATGGGCTTATCGAACTACTTAAAGGAAAGAAACTGGTTTTTCTCCTTATGAGCTTGTACATGGAAAAATCCTTGTTTTTCCCATTGAATTCGAAATCAAAACCTTAAGAACTGCATCAACAATCAACCTCGACTTGACTATAGCACAGAAGGCCAGACTGCAGCAGCTCAATGAGCTTGATGAAAAGCGTTTGGATGTTATTCATCAAACCATAGTGATTCAACAATAGAGAACAAAATGGCATGACCGAGTCATCAAGAAGAAATTATTCCAAAAAGGGGATTGGGCTCTATTGTATGATTCATGCTTTAAAGAGTTTCAAGGTAAGATGCATACACGATGGCTTGGACCTTACGAGGTAGACACTGTTTTTCCCAATGAGATAGTCAAGTTAATTACTATTGATGGATCCAATACACAGTTATATCCAAATGGTTATCGCTTGTGCCTGTATCAGCGTACACTTTCCAAGGAAGAATTTAAATCGAGATGTACCGCTGATACAGATTACCAATTTTTAAAGGGAACAGAGCCTGCTCCTTCCCCTTCTGAACTTTAGGACATTTTTCTTTCAATAAAATCTTGTATATAAATAAGTTTTGCAAATTTGAAATTTTTTTATTTTTCTTCACGTATCTCATTTCTCTATTTCTCTTTTTCTAATAAATTCAGCCTAGAAAAGTATCAGGCAGTTTCTTGTGTGTAGATAAACTGAAGAACAACAAGGTAGATTACAGTGGAAGAAGCCAAAGGATTAGTTTTTGGAAGTTGAAAAACTTCCTAAAAACTAAGTATCCCTATCTTCGAGCCGATTCACATGTTGTTACACCCTTTTGTCCAATTTACATGTTGTTACACCCTTTTGGCCAATTTACATGTTGTTACACCCTTTTGGCCAATTTACATGATGTTACACCCTTTGGCCGATTTACATGTTGTTACACCCTTTGGCCAATTTACATGTTGTTACACCCTTTTGGCGGATTTGCATGCTTTACACCTGTTCCTGACTCTTTTGCCTTGCATGCAGTTACACTTAATGCCACAGTTTTGGCCAAACTATCTACTGATACACCTACTGCTATCATTTCTTTTGGCTATTTTCTTAGCATTTATGCCATTTCTACATATGGAAACATTGTTGTTTTGTCAAGATTTCCACCATTTTTCAAAAAATACTTTATGCTCTCTCTGTCCCACAAGGGCCGCTTCATCATTGCTTAACTCCACATACGCATATTTCTAAACTTTTCAACCATAGAAAGGACTCCACTTATGCTCCACTTGTCATATCATCATTTCTCATGTTTAAGATCCATATCTCATTATTACATCCATTCCACGTGGATCAAATGGCGGTTGGATAGTGCAGTTACTCGGACAGATCGGTTCCTGTGGTAAGTTATGAGGTACAATTACTAAACCTACGTGTCCAAGTGATGTAAGATATGAAAGAATTTTTCAATGTCTATTTGTTGGTTGTCCTAAATTCGTTGCACCATGAACCAATCAAATTAGTTGGGGGGGGAAAGACATCCATGTTGACATAATCTCAAAATCTCATTTTTTAAACACCTACACCACTTTTTCGACCATGCTTATTTTCGCTAACACACTGTGTTCTTTGTGCAATCCTCATTCGCTTGCTATGAATATGGTGAGGTGTTGGTTTCTCCTCCTTTGTGATTGTTAAGGCTCCAAATGACATCATGGGAGGACCAGTTGTGAGATATAAGATGAACAATCTGGATGCGTTGCTGCTACACCCAAATGTTCACCACATTTTTCTACAGGCCGAATGGATTCCTTATTTCAAGAAGTTGCAGAGGTTCAACGAAGTAGAGGTATTGGAGTTAATCCAGAGCCTTATATAAGAGTATTCAATAGTGAACGAGGTGATAATTCCAGTAACAGAGGACTATGTGGCTGCCATTACAGGATTTCCCATAACAGGAAACAAGTGGTTTAGCAGAAAAGCACATCTTCCCAAAACAGAGCAGGATTTTCTCATGAACGATGATCGTGTGCAGACCAAGGGCCGAGGTGTCGATGTCAATTCCTTACCATCACCCTAGGGGAAAGTCACCGAATTTATCAAAAGGTACATTACCTGTGAAGGATGATACCAAGTTGTTTATTTTTCTGAATTTATCATACTATCCCATTTGAGACATCGGAAATTAATCAACATGCCTTATTATATTCTTCGGTCTTTGCATAATATGGCTCAGCTTGTCAAACAATCCAAGCACCCCATAAATTTTATTTCCAATAATAGATTCATAGGCTTGTTGATTCATAGAGGAATGGGACTCCCTCATGACCCATTACCTGAAGTGTCTGTGCCATATATTGTGCCTGCTGCAATAGCCAACCCTAAACAACCCATTTCTACACCTGCTATGACAACCAACCTAGACCAGTCAATTGTTGCACCTACTGTTACAACTGACCCCAAACAATAAACCCCTGTATCCTCAACTACACCATCAATTAATAACTCAACTGTAATTCCCCGTAAGACAACTCTGAATACCAAACTAAAAATCAGAAGCACCTCTCACACAGATCAGAAACACCTCGACAATATTCAACCAGCACAACTTAAACCTATTCATACAGATGTGATTGAGCCTCATGAGCATCAGTCTTTGGATGCAACAAAGGTTGTTACGGAACTCGCTCCTACTCCTAAAGATAATAAAATGAAAACTCTTGCCCCTATTTCTACTTTTCCGAGGAAGCGAACTAGGTCAAAAAAGTTAATTGCAACAGAAGTTCAGTTCCCCATTGTAACTGACAGCATGACAACTACTTCTATTGTTGTGCCAACAATAACTTAGAATCCTTCTATCGCTACAACAGTCGTTCAAACCCCTACTTTCAATGCCACTGAATTGCCTCAGAAAATAAAACGTCGATCTAGAATTAAATCTCAGAAAGATATAGACAGAGTTGCTGTGCCAGAGTGTCCTAATCTTGCTGATACTTAGACACTTCCAGATTTTGATATCAATGATACCAATCTAAGTGAAAGGATAACTGATTTTATGGAGGTACGAATTCCTGGTTTCACCTTGTGTAAGGAATTCCAAGACACTATTTCATCCTTGTAGGCAGAATGTCAATGCATTTCACCATAATCACCAGCTCTTCTTGATGATTTTGTACATCCTTTGTCAGGTGACGAGGTACAGATATTACCAGACCCCAACATCCTGGAATTTCCTCCTTGTATGGTTTTTGAATAAATCCATGCTTCTTCTAGCTTCATTATCGAAGAACACCCTCCTTATCCTAAACCTAAGAGGAGATCTTCTGTTTTTATATCTACCTTACCAAAAAGGAGAACTAGGTCATCAAGACTTGTTGAAGCTGCATTTGGATGGAAAAATATAGAGAAATCAGTTCCCATTCTTCGCCCATTATCCTCAGTTGTTCAAAACGAGATTGTTACATAAGAACCAACCTCTTCCCCAAAATTAGTTGTCACACAAGAACCAACTGACCAAGAAGAGGCTGTCACACAAGAACCAGTCATGCCAGATGTAACTGTTACACAAGAACCAATTACATAAATGAAAGAGGATAATGATGATGTGCCACTTGCTCAACTATTTGCTCATATTGAAAATAAGATACAAGGTATTGAGAATGCTAGGATTGTTGAACTAAGAAAACAAAATGACCACCTCAAACCATAGTTAGATTCCCTAACCAAGGACTTGCAAGTTTCTCAACAAAGGAACTCAAGGAATTCAAATTTGGGAATATTAGCTCAGGAAGAAATTTTTATGAAGGAAAATGAAGATAACATGTGTTACCGATGTGGTGATATTTATTTTCAGGAAGGATATAAAATTGTCAAAGTACCAATGAATGGATAGGCTGAGGAACCAACCAATTTCTCAGTAAAAACAGAATGTGACCTTACTGTTCCACAAGAACCAGTAAGCCAGAGGAGATCTCGACATCATAAAGTAGTTGTTGGTTTACCAGTAGCTTTAAAACAAACACCTCTGTCACACTTACCAGTTGTAACTCCAACAACTCAGACTGCTTCTATCCTTGAAGACAAAGCAACACAGACAGATTTTTGAAAATAGTAGATGTTGGGAGTACACACAGGTTTTTCCAATACTGGTACTTACTGATTGTCTTAGCAATTTTTCATTGGAGAAGTCACCTCCTTAACTCAAACTCAATGTCAGGCTTGAATGAGGTTTTCATGAGGAAATCCAATGTTTTCAGTTGGGGGGAATTTTAGGACCTAGAAATGTCCTTTTTTCACCATCTCTTTTGCTCATTCAACCTTACCAATTCTATGCTAAATTCCTAATAATTGTTGCTAAGACCCTTTTTCCCAAGGTATCCATCATTAATCTTGCTTTTATATTTTATTCACTTTAACATGTTGGATTGGCAGCGTTTCTCATATTTTATCCATGAATATTCAAACTAATGATTAAACTGTGTAGAACAACCAAGTCTTAAAGAAAGATCAATGTTGTTATAGCTGTGCGCCAACTCTGCATGTTGTTACACAACTACAGCAATTGCGCACCCTTTTTGGAAGCTGCTACACCTACTGCAACAGATATCCACCGATCCTAGAAAATGGTCCCTCGTGCAAATTCGAATCATGAAGACTGATCCTCAAGGTTGTTACATGTTTTGGTTCACATTAATGATGAAGATCATTTAACAGATTGTGTAACATATTTTTTATATCATATGAACAACTTGATAATATTCAATTCTCAAAGTTGTTCTGAGTTCGTTTTCAACTGAATAACTCTGTCTTTAAATAGAAAATCCTTTGTAATAATTATTATCGAATTTTAGCTAGG
>SNQJ01S0111169.1:31218-47345 GCA_010110895.2 Picea sitchensis | reverse complement strand
ATGTCATCCTATCATCCTCAATATGATGGAAAAACTGAGATAGTGGACAAATGTGTGGAAGGATACCTTTGTTTCTTTGTCTCTAATAAACAAACAAAATGGTTCAAATGGTTACCCTTGGTAGAATGGTGGTATAACACTTCGTTTAATATTGCAACAAAAATGGCACTATTTATGGCACTCTATGGATGCCACCCTTCTTCCATCACTTCTTCTCTAAAAGAAAAATCTAAGGTTCAAGAAATGGAATATCACATCGAGCATCAACAACAAGTTCTCCAACTCTTAAAGTACAACCTAACCATGGCACATAATCACATGAAACAACAAGCATATCAACATCGTAGTGAAATAAGTTTTGAAGTAGGGGATTGGGTATTTTTAAGACTACAACTATACAAGCAGATTCGCCTCAAGCAAGCTAAGAAGTATACTAAATTATCACCAATGTACTATGGCCCTTATAAGGTGTTGCACAATATTGGTACTATGAAAGACAAATTGGAGTTGCATGCATCTTCACAAGTATACCCAATTTTCCATGTTTCATGCTTAAAGAAGGTTATAGGTGATAAGATCCCAGTTCAAACTATATTTATAGAACTTGACGAAGAAGGAAAAATCATATTGGAGCCTAAAGCTATTATCGACACAAGAATTTTCTAGATGAGGAATAGATCCATTTCATAGTATCTCATTAAGTGGAGGAAACTACCTACTGAGGATTCCACTTGGGATGATGAGTCTTTTATACAAAAACATCCATAATTACTCAATCGTTGCAGACAACACTTGTCTGGATGAGAGGGGCATGTTGAGCCCTAAATAGTGGCACATTACCCCTTCATTGTGGCATATTACATTAGTAATGTTATTTTATTTATGTTGGATTGGGTCCATTAGTTGTAATTGTACCTCCTAGTATCCTATATATATACCAAGGAGACCTTTTCATTTGGAATGATCTGATATTTGGAAATTTATTTGGTGTATAAGTAGGTTCCCCCCTCGAAGAGGATTATTATCTTAAATTATCTCTTTTTCAAGGCATTGAGTACTTATTCTGAGGTTTTGTATGCTATTTTGATATTTGGTTCCTAACAAGGTATTTGTGATATAATGTCCTTGTTATGTTGGAATTAGGCTAGGCTCTCATTTATCCATCTTTGGCTCATGTGGTTTTTTCTTGTGAAGGGTGTTTATTTCACTTTTTATTAGTGATATTTCCTTGATGGTGCTTTTTGTATCTATAGAGTTCGACTAAAAGAGTAAGGGAAAGATCCATATCTTGTTGAAGATACCTTATAAATGTGGCTAATCAAGGAATATCCCAAAATTAGGTGATAGAGGTACAAGAACTAGATTAGGTATGTTTTTTTTGGTTGGTGTAGAAATTCTATTCATAAATTAGTTGTGAATTGTATCATTTGAAAAGAATTTGAGGTTAATTATCTTTGAGTTCTATTTACTTGAGATGTACATGTTGGAGAAGGGGTTTGTCTTTATATTTTATGTGTAGATATGAAGCTAAAGATAAATATCAAGGTAACATTGGATTCAATCACACAACTTGGATGCACATCAAACTTTGGGGGAAAGGTATATTCTTTCTCCTCCTTTTTGAATTTCATGTACACGAAATTGGCCTAGGAAAAATTAGATTTGTTATATACCCATGGTTTGTTGGGAGTTTCCAACCCTCTCACTAGGAAATCCAAAATATTTGAGCTGGACAAAAATCCTTGTAACATAAGAAGAATAGGGATGCAGAAGCACACTAGGTGTTGAAACCTAACAATTTAATTGAGTTGCAACAACATCTTTGAGTGTTAAAAATCTATTGAAATGTGTTGCAATTGTAGGTCCCCCGGAATGAATTTTTCTTCATCTAAATTATATAAAAAACTAACAAAGGAAATATACTTCATCAAGTAAATATAAGTTAATTATGATAAATCTCTACTTGTGCTAAAATATTAGAGTGAAAAATCAATGAATTTCATCATATATATATAAGTTAATTATGATAAACGTCTGCTTAACTCAAAATATTAAAACATTCTCATTGTGTAAACATATAGTTATCTTTATATAGAGTCTTTACAAAACATTAAAAGTGTACACTCATGACGATTTATAAAACATTAAAAGTGTACTCTTAAACATAATAAATATATTTGAATGATCCATGCTTATTCT
Source organism: Picea sitchensis (assembly GCA_010110895.2). Taxonomy (NCBI): domain Eukaryota; kingdom Viridiplantae; phylum Streptophyta; class Pinopsida; order Pinales; family Pinaceae; genus Picea; species Picea sitchensis. The sequence continues at coordinate 45,146 of SNQJ01S0111169.1, read as the reverse complement.
GAAAATCAATCCTTACATTTTCAATGTTTTTGTATTACAAGGTTTTCTACATAATAATTTTTTAAAATATTTTATATAAATCAAATTAATTTGGACATATATAGTCTTTTCACTTAGAGAATATATGCAAAAACAAATGATATTTAAAAATTAGAAATGAACATTTTTTGCATGTGTTTAACTCCAATGCATTCTTCAAAAGGAAGAGTCTCAAGCGATTGACATTTATAATTAGAATTATTTTTCTTTAATTTTAAAACTTGAACTACTTTCTGAGACTAAAAACAATCTTCAGAGAACCCAAAGAGTGTGATTGACACCCCAAAGAGAAAACATGGGACTTTAAGATGATGAAAAATAGAATACGACTACTTCTAAGGACTCATACGCTTCTATTTTGTCACAAAAAGCGTATGTATGTACTAAAACCTTCATAAAGTAGTGTATATAAGCTACTATCCTTAGAAAAAAATGCATATGAAACTCAAAATATCCAAAAATGCTTGGAGGATTATGAATTAAAGCCTAAGACGAATTTCTACAAGTTTGAAAACACTTGTAGAGATAGAAATATAAAGAAAACAAAGAAGAAAAGACAAAACAAAAACAAGAACCTAACTAACCCAACGGAGAAATCCCCAGTGGAGTCACCAATTGTGTTCACAAAGATTAAAATCCTATGGGTTGGGTTAAAATCCACATCAAAGTGGATTCCCGAGGAAATGACTTGAAATTGAAAAGCAATTTAAGAAGTATAACTAACTATTAAGGGTAAATAACCACCCACATGAACTAACTTGATCAAATAACTAACTATTGATAGTGAAGGAATGAATACTTACTTGGTGTCCTACGACTGATGAAAATCCTAAGGATGAAATATTTTGTGCTCCTTCCAAGTTTCTCCTTTGTCAACCTGCAAAACTCTCCAGTGCAAGACTACAAAGGACAACCGTTACTTGTAACTAACTTCTATGAATTGGATTTAAAAAAACAAAAATAATTGCAACAACTAGTATCCTAAGTAAAGAGATATTCGAACATAATGAACATATACAACGAATACAAGAATTTTGAAGAAAATAGGTATATTTATTGATTGAAAATAGATTTTGGGGTAGTTAGAAGAAAATAGGTATATTTATTGATTGAAAATAGATTTTGGGGTAGTTATCACCTATACCTATTGCAACAATACTCCTTGAACAGAATTCTGTGGTCCCTCCACCCAGCTTCTACTAGACATATGAAAGTTTGAATCCAATGCTCAGACAAACCCAAAGAAAATCAAGGGTGAATTCTTAGTTAGATTAGGGAAGCTTGGAAAAGGGTGGAAATGAGGGTTTCTAGGTTTGAGGAAAAAAATTGAAACATGAATATAAGGATTTGTGGTGACAAGGCAGGAAATATCCAACATAACTTTGCGTCCATATTCATTTCCTCTCCTCATGGTTTGTGCTTAATTTATACCATCTCCAAGTGGTTTGGGTGGTTATAATTCATTATGTACATGCATAATAGGGTTGGGAACCAGGAAAACTCATAAACCCTGCCTCAAATATATTGAAATTATATTTTTGATAAAATTGATGCATGTGACTTTCTTTAGAGAAACTCACATATACACGCCTTGCATAGATGATAGGGCACATACAAGTCAACAAAAATGTTTTTGAAGAATAAAGGAGGTATAGGGAATTGATGTCTGCAAGTAGGACATGGAAAAGGCCAAACAAGTCATCAATGCATATATGGCAACAATTGATACTATAACAATAACTCAATTAGGTAAGTTTTGTTTGGTTGGTGTACAAATTCTATTCATAAATTGGTTGTGAATTGTTTCATTTGAAAAAACAATTGAGTTTAATTGTATTTGAGTTCTATTCACTTTAGATGTACATGCTGGAGAAACTGTTTGTTTTGTATATTATGGTGTAGATATGAAACTAAATATAAATCTCAAGGTACCATTGGATTGGATACACCACTTGGATCTACATTATACTTTGGGAATAAGGTATGCTCTTTCTCCTTTTTTCATTTCATGTATAACTAATTGGCCTTGAAATAATTAGATTTGTTATCTACCTACGATTTGTTGTGATTTTTTAACCCTCTCATTGGGAAATCCCAAATCTTAGATCCAGAAAAAAGTCTCTATAACACACATAGAAGGAGGCATAAGCATATTGGGTGTCGACAACTACCAACTACAATTCCAAGTTCCCTAGAATGAATTGTTTTCAATCTAAATGATATCACAAACTAACAAAGGAAATATATTTCATTAACTAAATATAAGTTATTTATGATAAATGACTACTTATGTTAAGAGATTCGAGTTAAAAAGAAATACATTTCATCATCTAAGTGAAAGTTAATTATGATAAACTTCTCCTTAATTCAAAAGATTAAGGCATTTTCATTGTATAAACATATATTTATCTTTATATAAAACATTAAAAATGTAATCTTAAACTTAATAAATAGAAATCAACATCAAATGTTTTCCATTAATCAATAGTCAAAACCGAGAGTATATAGAGATCACATCAAATTTTTCCATTATTCAAAACTAAGAGTATGCAAAATCAAATCAAAATTTTCCATTAATCAAAAGGTAGAGTATGAAGAATCAACTAATAAGAACCTAGTGGGATATTAAAGAAGACGGTCAGACATAAACAAAGGAATTGGCATAATCTACTTATAAATCCCCATGGGTCACAGAGTCACACCTGAAGCTATAGGAAATTCTCAGACTTTCTAGCTTACTGGCACGGGTCATCCTCCCAAATGGCCTCTATCTTCCATCTCTTCAACAAACCCAAGATTCCAAATCAAGAACCCTCATCGGTCATACAACAATGAATTGATACTCTCTTCATGCTAGAAGAAGAGAGAGAAAAATGATAAGTCAAAATTCCTAGCTCACCAATACATAGTGAAAATATGGTTCGATACGCATAAGGCTAAAGAAAAGAACCTTGAAGTAGGAAATGTAGTCCTGAAGTGGGACAGGGAAAATGAAACAAAAGGGAAGCATCCTAAGTTTCAAAATCTATTGCTTGGACCTTTCAGGTGGCTTAGAAGATTAAAGGCGCATTAATTTATCGATTGCGTAATCCCATAAAATGATTCCCTTCTAGTGAATGGCCAGGCCGTGCCCTAAAACAATATTTACAATAACAATTATTTATATGTGTGTGTGTGTGTGTGTGTGTGTGTGTGTGTGTGTGTGTGTGCTTTATATTCTTTGTTGAGTATCTTCTATGATTGTGAAATGAATTTTGTTGTTTTTCTTTCTAGTTTTCGCCTTTTGAAAATGTGTTCGGTAATACAATGGTTGACCTTAAACCATGCGACATGGAGAGGTTTGTTCCTAACTCGTCAATAAAACATGAGAAGCACTGGGGAACCTATGGTTACTTCGAGGAGTCCTTTGTCTAATTTGAGCAAATGGACAACTTTAGAGAAATGCCAGAAGTGTCTACCTAGTGTAATCCAAGAAGACCCTAAGGGAATGAAGGAAAGTTAGAAAGGACTACATGAGACCAGAAGATGAAGCTAGTAAAGTATCCACCTTGACCATATCAGTTTTCAAATAAATAGACATCCTCCACTCTCACTCACTCAGGGCACTCTGTCGAAATTAAGTGAACTTTATCAAATGAGTGAAAAGTAGGAGAGGGTATGCGATATCTCCTCGCCAAGGCTAAGGGATTAATCTCTGTGAAGTAGAGCAAGGTATGTGATTAGGGTGACTCCATCGGAAGTGGACACTCAATCGCGTTGGACCTAATAATCGGGCTAGCAAGTGAGTAGAGGTAATTAAAAGATTCATGCTAGTGAATACTTTGATAAAATTTCATAAAAAAGGGGCATGAGTCAAGGAAAAAGGAAACGGCGGAGGAAAGGGTTAAAACCCCACAGGAAGACTCGAAAGAATCAACTGGAGAAATTCAAATGCAAAGGTAAAGAGGTTCTGATTGTCAAACCAACCAAGATTCTCCATCGACTTTCGTATCAGCTGAGCCTCGTAGAAGGAGCAGATTTTCTCTTAGTGAATTTCCATTTGTTGAGTAATCAACACACCCTCTAAAAAGGCTTACCGTCACTTTTACTTTTGTTCACCACTTGATCTTCGTGACTATATGATTGCACTTTAGTATGAAACTATTGCTTGTGCTTATCATTTATGTTCATGTTGAGTCATTTAAAGTCTTCTTTAACATGTGAAAATCATATTAAATTTAAAAGGGACTAACATTTACTTAAGGAATTGACAATATAAAATTTTCCCCAATGCTCTTAGGAAATTCGACATCGAGAAATATTAAAAGTGACAAAAATCACTTGAGAAAACCAAAACAGTCGAGCGTCGATCTTCACCAGCATCGGCAGAAGGAGGTCTCTCGTCTCCATGAATAAGCTTCACTAAATATATCAACGGAGACTGATCCATTCGACACCGACAGAAGATTAAAAGAATAAGAATAACGCGAAGTAAAGGTGATATCACCAATCACCGACTTCCAAAACATTTCGACATCAGGAGATTTACGAAGGTGATAACCCATGAAGAAAACTATGCGTTAATTTTACTTTTGAACGTTGATCCCATATGCCATCCCGACATCGGTAGTCATAATATCTATCTCTTTTAGTGCGTTCAACATGAAAAAATCCCCAAGTGAAATCCTTACCCACAAGCCGAGTTCTAGATTTTATTTTTAATAACCCCCGAGTCCGTAACGCCACGTCAGCGTCAATCGACATCGAAAGTTTCTAAAGGGAAAATATCAACTAACTTATTGTGGAAAATCGAACAACGATAATTATAAAATCACATAATTTACAAGAAGCTTAGATAAAAAAAAACACGGTAGATTTACATACAAATATGGAACACGATACATTCAACTACAAAACATTTTCAAATTTCATATATTAAGGCTCTCGCCGGGTTTAGGTTACATACAATAAACACTAACAACACCTTGGACAACTCACCCAGCATTGAGAACATGAACACATCTACAACAAATAGAGAAAAACTAATATACACACGGAGAATGAAAACAAGAGTCCTACCATCATGTATCTCCTACACATCTAATTTTCTCCTAGACTACTCCTCAGGCCTTGTAGTGTTTTTATTTTTCCTCCTCACTATCCTCTGTGGCTTCGCTGTGAGTCAGCATTAAATGTATCTTTTGCTTCCCAAAGATGTCTCTTGAGCCAATTTGTTCTTCCTTCATGACCCTACAGTGCCGATACCTCCTAGTTCTTCACCGCTAGTTGTCTCCACAATTCTCTATTTTCTTGATAAATTTTGGCTATGGAAAGTTGTGCCTACTCTAGCTGTTGGTTGGAGTTTCCAACGTTAGAACCAAATGTCTTTGTCTTTCGAATACGAATCTCGCTTCCTCGACTGGTAGTCACGATAGGCTCTAACTGGGTCGCATGCATCATGAATTCCTCAACGGTCGAATGCGCACCTAGCTCAGTCAGGATATGTTCTCCTCCTACCTACCTTTGTATTTTTTTATGGGCCTTCCCCTCCTCCTTGGTGTCTTCTTCTGAGAGGGAAAGGCCTCCAACATATTTCCTTTAGACATATTTTTCTCCACTCCCACCTCTTCTTGAGATGTTGACACCATTTTCGAGCAAAGGTAGGTACCTCCTATTGAAGCTTCAGGTACACTTCAATAGGAGACAACCTACCTTTTCCAACAAGTGTACCTACCACAAGACCACTATGGGATCCCCTTTAAACACGGGATGGGGTTTTCTACCTCCATCTACCTCACAAAACCCCATCCCCTTGTTTAAAGGGGATCCCATAGTGAGACAACGTATTGGCTTAGAAGTTTGCGGATGAATAAAAGAATACAACACATATTTTTGCTAGAATTGAACTAACAAGACCAACGATACCGATGTATAAACTCGACTGATGTGTAGAATCCCCACAAAGCCTCTAGGATTTATACCACAATGAGGAAGCAAAATAGAACGTGCCAAAGAAAACTTGCACCTCGCGACAAGATGTCTTGAATATTTACTGCCACAGCTGATCGATGGATGCAATCCAAAACATTACGAAACATCGCCAATCGAGTTAAGTGGGAATATACGTACGACATCATTCCAGTAATATCGCGATCTCCCCAAATTTCCATTATTAGTAATGATAGTTGACACACTTGGTGATACAACATTCATAGAAACAAATTGCCTCGACCTCAGGCATTTAACGACTTCCTTATTAAGGTATCTAACCTTTTGGGAGAATACACGCACTTTCGACACACGTTAGCTCTGGCATCCTTTCCCAGCCCCAAGGGTCAATTGGCCACTGTGACAATTTTGACACTTGCATCTATCATACCTGATTTTCAACACTATGGTGCATGGATGTAACTCCATTTAAACCTAAGAGGAGCGTGGCGTGGACAAGACATACAAGTAATTAAAAAGTGTTTCTAATTAGGACCATGTAAGGTTAAATGATCGACTAACGAAATTTCTGTTGTGTACACAATGATCTATTATGTTTCTTCCTGCATCTTACTATATGTTTCCTGATAAGTGATTTCTAAACTACATCAACTCTAACTCAGAGGGAGATCTCTCCGACTACCTAACAAATTTTTCTCCAGAACCCTCACCAAGGAACTCGAAATAAACATCGAAGAAAAATAAATAAAGTAATGAAGGATATTGGGCTCCCCGAGTTTGGCACACCTGACAACTTCATCGACCTAAGGGATGTAGTTGAGTCGCATGCCAAAAAATATTTGATATGGACCGAAGAGATCTTAAAGATGACCGACGCAAGGCAGGCAAGTGAAATGATTTGCAAAGCATCCAACCAGAGCCCAAACCATGCTACAATAGTTGAAATCCAATCTGGTGACGTACCGGGTGCATGCGATGGACATCAATGTATCACATGCAACATGGAAAAACACAAATTCCCATGGTCCCAAACTTGTGAAGAACTGCTTTTATCATTTGGTTTGAGTATGAGAGAAGTCACCCTTTCAAGAGATATCTTGGGTTGACTGTTAAAGAAACTATTAGAAGATGATGCCATGTGGTGATTTTTGTTTCTCTTAAACTTCACTTGGCCGTTATTTTCAGTTGAACTTTAGATTATAAATAAAATACATTGACCAATTACACCAAGGTCGATGGTTGTTTCAAGAACTCTCTTTCTTTTGGTTGTTAAGAATTATTTGAAGCTACTATGAATTGAGAATTCCTTCTAGACCAAAGACACGCTATTTTCATCAAACGATGTGGATGGATCTTCTAGTAGAAGAACTAATTCCTATCCCTGCTTCATGAATGATGCAGAATGAGTAGAGCAATTAATCTCATGGTCGGGTTATTCGGGTGCAATGTTTTGATGTTATTTTCTTTAATGATGAAGATGAATAATTGTGTTATTATGTGATGAATGGTTGGTGGTTGATGAACTATTTTCTTCCATTATCTTATTACATATGTGATTTCTTTCTAATAATTAGTTTCTTGGACAGTAATTGGATTCTCACATAGTTAATGCATTAGTACCAGCCTCGCGGGTATAGAATCCTTGTTCACATGTGTTTGAGCAGCTGGTTGGTCCTAAGATCAACCTCTTCCCCCAATAGTTTAAAACTTAATCTTGCTTTTTGTAAAGTTGGTTTATACTAGCTTGCATCTCTCATATCAGTCCAACCCAAGAGAAAACACATAAGATAATAGTCCTAAATGAAGGTAGCATACTTTACAAGAAAACACAAAGCCCATCGACAATTTAGTTTGGATCGCAAGATTTGGAAAACCATTCCACCATTAAACACCTCGGCAGAGTCTAATTCGCCTCTAAGTATGGGTTTGGTTCCTACTTTTGAACTTGGGATCTAGGACCCATCAACATGCTATTTTTATATTTTTTTTAATGATCCGCATAATTACATATACAAACAAAAATACAGCTTGGCCTAATCATCACATGTTCTAGCTTATTATAACTTGGCTCACCAACCTTAAAAAAACATGTTTACAATTCATATTTACAACTGGGTTTCTACCGAGGGATATTACAACTTACATACAACCAAGTATTCCTAGTAGTAATAGAACCCTTCAAAGATTGTTGTCTCAACTATAGTATTTACTTGTACTATAGCAACTATCAAACTTGAATTGTGCAAATTGAAGCTTAACAATTTGATCAATCAAACCTAGAACCTAGAACCTCAACTACTTGTTCCTAACAAACATGTTTACAATTCATATTTACAACTGGGCTTCTACTCGTGGGGATATTACAACTTACATACAACCAAGTATTCCTATCAGTAATAAAACCCTTTAAAGATTGTTGTCTCAACTATAGTATTTACTTGTACTATAGAAACTATCAAACTTGAATTGTGCAAATTGAAACTTAACAATTTGATCAATCAAACTCCGAACCTGGAGCCTCAACTACTTGTTCCTCTCAATGTATTGAATCCAAGATCAAAGCTTGGACAAGGTCTCTTGTACATTCCCTGCAAAATGCACTCATGCTTTGCTAGATGTGTTGATTAAGGTTGGAGCTGTCATTGATGTCAACCCTTGAAGAAAGCCCCATAGCACAAAGGTTTGGGTAATGGAACCAATATTGTTTGATGTAACATGAGGACCCATTATTGGTTTTTCATGGTTGATAAGAAGTAACATGGATGAACTCCAAAGTGGTCCCCTATGGTGAAAGCCCCCACAGGAAGATGCTTTCAGGAGTAAGAGAACCCATGCTTAATTCTGTGGAATAATGAGATGAAGGAAAGTGATTTTGTCAAGGAAAATATTCTGATTGATAGTGCTTGTCATGTCATTTCTAGTGGTATGTGGAACAACACATATTTCCTCATGGTTAGAAAGTTATGGCCATGAGAAGTTGGAGACCCCACGCTTGGGTAATGGACCGCCTTGTTTGATGGGTAACTGCATGAGCTATGATATATATTTTCAGATAATACTATTCTATATGGCGTACATGCCATCTACTGGTGGTATGTAGAACGTGATATAACTCCTCACGGCTCTGAGAGTTATGGTCTCACGGGTTGAGGACCCTCATATATCATCTAGAGCCCCAAAAGGTCAAAGTAGTCAAAGAGGTTTAAGATATTTTAAAAGGTAAATAATAAAGTGAAGTGGGATGAGTGTATTATAATCCAATGTGAATACAAAATAAATTATTCTTCAATAATAAATTTAATGGAGAAATTAGAAGTGGACCCAACCCTAAAATAAGGAAAGTGGGCCATGTGACCTAGAAGATGTTTTTAAGGAAGCTACTTGGAGAGTATAAATAAGAGGCAAGGCTCTCTCATTTGAATCATACTTGAGCATATTGAATATCTATAGGTGTCTGAGGTAACCAAATGATATCTAAACCGAAATTCTGAGGAAAGTGAAGAAAAGAAGGCCGAAATGCAAGGAAGGGTAAATTCTTTTGATGGTGCTTTCTAAGTGAGAAAACATATCCAAGTATATGTGGTAAAAAATTCTGCTTGTGGGTTATTGTATTTTGGGAGTTACACTCTGTGGAAAATAGGGTTTGTGGCCGGTCCTGAAACTAGTCAAAATCAGGTGTTTCGGGTAAAAACGTCATAACTTGTTCATAACAAATCCAAATTGAGTGAGACCAAATGTGTCAGTTAGGGTACAATATGTAGTATTTTGTGTAACAGTTTCAGATCAATTCATCAAATATTTTGTGCAGGGAATGCTCTACAAGGTCTCTCTCTAGAATAAGCCAAAATTCAACAAGGTATGCCATTTTTTCTATAACTCCTTTTCTGAGAGGTTCCAAGTAGTGACACTTGGAGGAATTACATGAAACAAACTGAAGAAAATTGTGTATCAGTTTCATATATTTATACATTACAAGTTCAAAGTTATGATTACTTCAAGTCAGGGTTGTTGACTAATCCAAAACTAGGCATGTGAGACTAAAGAAAAGTTTGATGAAAATTCTAGTGTCTTGTTTTTAAAGTTAAGGAAGATTTGTAGAAATGTGATCATATACACCAGGTCTATTACAGAGCTACAAATCAGATTTGGATGATGAAATTTGATCATATATACCAGGTCTATTACAGAGCTACAAGTAGTTGATGAGTTAGCGTACATACATGAGGTGTATAGTTGATGATGTTGGTACATATTGATGAATCATAGTTGATGAGTAGTTGACACATGATTGGTACATACTTGGTGTTAGAACCCTATATAATAGGGGAATCAGTTTTCTAACTAATATGTATCTATTTTAGGCATTATGTGTTTTCTCATGACGCATCGCGAAGGCGGTAGAAAGCACCCGACACTGACCAAGCATAAGATGAGTACTTGCGCGTGAGCTTCAAAGCGAGTTCCGGTGCATTTTTATCAAAAAATTGTGAAGTGGTTTGAAATGGAAAAAATTTAACTCTTGTGGGTAAATGCAAAGTTGGGTTTATTAGCCTAATTTGGGTTTTTATAATCCATGTTTGGTGAATTTAGCCAAAAAGTGGCCCCTCGGCCTTTATGCAGAGTTTTATGCAAAGATTTGACAATAATTTTAGCAAAAAATTATATTGGCCTAGGGCCAACCCTCCGAATACTCAACACCGAGGATAAGTACCATGTCATGCACCAACAACAAACACACAAGCCAGCACCAGCGCCAACACCAAACCCCAAAGCCCAAGCCTCGGGCTCACTTCATCGACACAACGTGCGACTGTTGCCTCATATAAATGCCACATGTTCAAGTTACCGCATGCATGTGGGATTAACTCCCAAAACTTCAAAAATAAAAAACATAGAGTATGCGATGAGAACACCCAGGTACCAGCAGAGGAAAGTGCCAACTGTCGGGTTTAGCAGGTGTATCATGTCAAAGTATTGGATAACTATTTGAAGTGCTCAAAAGTTTGAAGGTTATACCAACGCTCTGTCCAAATGTTGACGAATGGATAGACAGAGCACATTTCATGTGAAAGATACGATAGTGGAAGATGTAATACAACTGCTCATCAATTATTTTATCCGCATAAACCTTTGTTTAAGACTATGTCATCTGAATGCCTCAATAAGGTGCAATTCTATAATGGTCAAAATGCAGTAGTTGTTGTCAATGTTCACTATGGATATAACCCGGAAGACTCTCTGGTCATTAACCATGCTTCAATAGACCGTGGAATGTTCTGATCAATGCATTTTCATAGTTTCGTATCTGATATAGAACATGATGAAAATCATTCCAAACAATGCTTCTTCTTCAAGACTAGAAGTAGATTTTGGGAAGCCTCTAGCAGTAAATTTGAAAGTAGATAAGATTCATACAGATGGACTTCCGGACATTGACTTAGATTTCTTCAGTGGTAATATTTTGATTGGGAAGGTGGGTTCACAGCCATCTGATGCAAATCTCAGCCTTAAGTTAAAGCACACCGAAAAGGGAAGGGTTGATCAGGTTGTTCTGGCAACTAATGATGATGGGAGAAACATTGCCAGGGTAAGATTCAGAGAGGTAAGATCTCCGTCTCTTGGAGATAAATTTTCGAGCATGCATGGTCAAAAAGGAGTTTTGGGTTTTATAGAAGAACAGGAAAATATCCCTTTAACAAAAGAAGGGGTTATTCCTGATATAATCATCAATCCGCATGCCATTTCCTTCCAGACAAACATCGGGCCAACTTTTTGAATGCGCACTTGGAAAAACAATTACCGCCCGTGGCCTTGTTGGTGACGCTACACTTTTCAAACCTATCACTGTTGAGTATATCACTGAACAACTTAAAAGTTGTGGTTACCAACAATGGGGAAAAGAGCAGATGTATAACGGGCGGACCGGTGGTAAAATGCAAACAAGGATATTCATTGGTCCAAAATGGTACTGGTGGCCTCTCTGTGGCATTTGATTTTACAACAAAGGGAATTCTTCAGGAAGAAGTCAAAGGAGAGTGGTGGCGTTTACGTGATCGCAAAGCAAAGCCCTCTGGAGTGCTTGGATGGTGGCCATCAAGGGCTGTAACTTTTATTGAAAACCATGACACTGGGTCAACACAGGCTCATTGGCCTTTTCCAAGTGATCATATTATGGAGTATTGAAAGACTGTCTTTGCCTATTATTGACCAGGACTATAACATTTCATGTCTTCGTGCAAGTTTCTATCTCAAAGGGATGAATTTCAGTTAATTATCAGGATTGCTAATTTGTCAACAACCACTCATCTTGTTAGAGACCCTTTAGCTATGGGRCCACATTGCATCCAACATAAATCTGTACATGGCATCTTCAGAATCATCAGAACCAGTTGATGTAAATGAGCAAGMAAAAGTTAGTTCTGAGGAGCAAGTGAAAAGGAGCTCTGAGAAACAGACTAAAAGGAATGTTGATGCAGAAACAAAGTCTAAAGGTGACAATGGAGCATTAGTTTCAGTTTTGACTCACTCAGAGGCCAATGAACGACCTATTAAGTCCCATGAAACTTGGCGAAGAAGGGATTGGAACCCTTCTAATCATAAAGCATTAAGAGAAGCAAAGGAAACACAAAGACAACAAACTAAGTATGACGAAAGAGTCGACTCTAGAGAAGTTCAAAATTCTCAGTTTAAAGGAAAATCAGTGTCAAAGAGACCACATAGTTCATTTGGAAACTTATTTTATAATTTGTTTTCTAGTTGAAGATAGCCATAGACATAAAATAGTAGACTGGATTCATACTATCAGCGGCTCATACATATGGCAAACAAGGAGTTCATTTACAGAGAACACCTGGCAGTTAGATCACAAGTGGCATAGTTTTCCTGTATTTCAGGCAGTAGTTGGAGCATCGATTCTCCAGCTTCTAGCAAATCCTAACAACCTTCAGAAAATTCGGGACAACCAAAGAAAACCGTTACCAAATTTTGTCTCCATTTAAATTTCTTGTCTTGTTTGTTATAGGAGACAGCCTACAGATGTCATATTGATTGTAACTACTTTTCTATTTTTAGAAAGCAGAGTTATGAGCTTGAGTGTGGGAGGACTGAGAGTTTTTATTATTATTTATACACATGTAAAATGCAGAAAGAGGGTTCGAATGGGGCTGAGTGAGAGAGGTTTCGACCTGTGGAGTGTTTTTCCATTTGGCTGGACCTGTGAGAGGTGTTTTATTTTGCTGACTGTGGGTTGTGCTTGGCTAGAAGACTTTTCTCTGTAATCATTAAAAGACTGATCAATAAAGGACATGTTTTTATAGGATTCCTATGTGGATATGTTGGTGGAGTTTTTCCTCTGTTAAAGTATTTTCCTGTCATCTTTCCAATTGTTTTTTCAATTCTTATTATCAGAAGATAGTACACAAAGCAGAATTTATTGGCAGATACTCTGCATCTGTCCTTTTGATAATCTTTATTTTATTCATCTAAAGAGCCCAGCTTAGGAATTCTTAGCTTCTCCTTTGCCTAGCTTTTTCCTCCCCTATTTCTTCCTCAAATCGACATCATCAAAACTTATTTTGATCCAACATTTCCGCTACCTTTCCCTGTGTAATAACTTTGTCCAGATATGAGAATGAAACACATATTCAAGCACAGACCCCATTTGCCCAATGGCCCTCCTTACTGTCCCAAAACAACCAATTAAAAATAAAAACCCCATACTTTCATAGCTAGCCTAAAATCCATCCCATACAAACCAAGTTAAATTGAAAAGAGAGATCCCTCTCTGAGTCTTGGAGGGCTAGATCCAAGACTCCAAGCAGTTCGAGATTACCTCTGTGATTGCCTTCGCAGCCTTAGGAAAATTACATAGTGCTAACACTTGGTACATTGTTGGATGCACTTGTTTATGGTATAGGTTGATTACAGGTTGGTGCATGGTTGATGCACTTGTTTATGGTATA
>SNQJ01S0111169.1:0-28885 GCA_010110895.2 Picea sitchensis | reverse complement strand
TGCTCTGATACCAACTTGATCTAAAAATGAAGAAGACTTGAAAATCTTGAAATTATTGCAATGTAAATGTTATGTGTTTAAAGCAAATGGATCAATTTTGCAACACATAAATTAAGGGATTACTCATGCAAAATACACATAGATAGCAGCATAATCAATGAACATAAGCACATAAAACACAGCAATTGATAAAGGAGTTCACCCCTCTCTTGGCCTACATCTCCTGGTCCAGCTTCCAATGGATCATTATTATTAATTGCTCAAAAGTTCTCAAAAACATGCCTTACAATGCTCAAACTAGCCAACCGACTGCTCCAATGGCTTCAGAGCATCCAAAACCCCTAGCTGGGCTCTTTCAGCACCTCCATCGATCGAAAAACGAAGAAGTTAGGCCTCCTGGAAGTCCCCCCTTCAAGCTTGATGTCTCTGCATCTACAAAACGCACCCTTGTCAAATGAACCTGGCACACACGCAATAAATAGCGTAAAAACCCAGCACCGGGCGCAACCGCACGAACGATGCAAACTGTAGGACGGTTATGGGTGCGCCAGCCCCTAACCTCCTAGCATCTCGGGCATATGGGTCATAACATGACCTCGCGCTATAATAAAAAGGGCTCCGTTTTGCAACCAAATGAAGTATTGACACATGGCAGGTCGGTTTTTAAACCGTTTAAACCACTTTTAAAAAATCCCGCGCGCATATAACAATGGGTCACATGGCATATACAATAGAACCACAGATTTTAACATTTGCAAACTTTAAAACCCCACGCGATATATATATGTATACGGTCACATAATGATGGATATGACTACGAGTCGGGGCTAAGCCCCGACCTGACCCCCCGCCAAACTATACAAATTGCAAGTTTAAATATATATGACCCCACATACATAGCAAGGCGTAACCAGTGGTCCATTGGTCGGACGGAGTTTTTGAAGGCGCTCTTTGGTGGGGAGGTCCGGGGGTCGAACCCCACGGACTCCAATAATTTTACATACGAGTCAAAAGCCAATAAAGGGGTGCCACGTGGCAGCCCTTGATTGGGCCACGTGGCACCTTACCGTTAACCAACAAGATGCCACGTGTCGTAGTTTGATTCGACCAACTGTCAACCAATAGATGCTTGCCACATCACCACATGTACGGTCGTATGGCTCTGCCACGTCAGCTTATACGGACTGTACAGTCAACATCATTTTTTTTGCCTGTTTGACTTTATGAACAGATTGCAATATCTCTCGCTCTCGACGTCCGTTTGAGATGAAACGAGTTGCGTTGGGTTCGCAATGACGAGGCCTACGCTCTCATCCGGTTTGAAGTGATTCCGAGCACTTTGAATTTTTCAGCAAAATTTGATCCCCTGATCATGTAGGGACCCAAGTTGCACCGGAGTTAATTATCGAAGGCGTCCTTGCAATCCAAACCACGATTTCACCGAGGGGTTACATGTCAACATCAGAAGAATTGCAGGATGAAATCCAGGTTACTCCAAACCACCATTGCATGCCCCCGCAATTGGAAAACTTTAAGTGATGTGACGTAATAACGTCACCAAAGGTGATTGGGAATGTTCGAAGATTAACATTTCGGATCCACAGATGTGAAATACTTCGAAGTCCCAAAGATTTGAAGTTTCATAACTTAGACACCTGAGGTTCCATAATAAGTGTCAGTCGTCGGATGCTGAGTAGACGTGGATGGATGATCCACCCTACGTCACGAGTTCGATAATCTGGAACTCCGAGAGATTGTTGTGTGTTGCTTTGAAAATTTCTGAAAGTAAAAGGCCTGAGTAAGAATCTATTGATCTAGTGCTTGGTCATGACCCATGATCACATGGATTGGGGACTGAGAGAAAGGAGCTAGTAACCGAAAATGATTACAGAGCAGAGAAGAGCTCGGAAATAAAATGAAATTTGAACGTTTTCTTAAATCAGATTGGTTTGAATGCGTAAACTGGTGAAGTATTGAATAAGTTTCAAATGTTTCTCTGCCATGAGTTTTCGAGTGCAAGCAGTGCACATTATCCGCAAGGAGTGTGTTGACAGAGGTAAGTTAACCTTAGAGAAGGTCAGGAGAGAACTCTATGTTGAGTTCAAAGATAGATAGAGTCACTGAGAAATCTGTAGGGCTCTGTCAGGCGCACATCGAGTGAGTGCAAGTGTGCACAGAGAAAAATCTTTGTTGAGTTCAGGGAGAAGAGTATCAAAGGAAGATACTCATAGAGTTTTGAACACTCTATAGAAAATTCTCAGCAAGGTGTGCTTTGAGCAGAAGGTTTCCAGGAGGGCACAAAGTTTTCCTTTGAAATGAAACAGAAGGGTCGAGACCCTTAGGAGACTGAGTAAATCAAAAAGCTCAAAAGAGATAAAGTAAGGAGTTCGTGGGAGAAAAACTCATTCTAATTCCTAAATATCAATAGAGATAACACTTACGTGAGCGAATATGAGATCCAAGAGGAGGAATCGCATGAGAAAGGTCAAAGGTTGAAGCCTTTGAATGCTGAAAAAATATTCCAAGGCGGAAGAAGTCAAAATATTAGTAGGAGGAGCAACAATAATCGTCATATCGGTTGTGAGAAGAAGCATGGACCATTAGATCAGCATCCAATAGAACAAAGGAAGCGCAGAGGAGAGGAACAAATCCCATCCATTGGGTCTAAGCGCGAAGGACCAACAATCACTGGATCAGGAGGTAAGCACACGAGACTTAACCCTTGTGTGCATAGGAGAGTGGACTTGCTAAAGTCCCGAAGTGATTTGGGATCATCCATCGTCAAGAAGGACAGGTGGCATAAGATCCACAACTTCATAAGTTTTTGGACAAGGAGGAGGAGAAACAACCGAAGTAAATATTGGTTGTTGATCTGAAAGTGGATGCATGGTGCCAGATCTGGAAATCTAGGTATGGAGCACTCTGGAGGAAAGAAGAGGGTGAAAGAACTGAATTCACAAAGGAAATCCCAATCGTTGATCGAGGAGGAGGTTGAGGGACCGTTGATCTGGTCTTTTTCAGAAAGAGCCGAAGTCCCGAAGAGAATCAGGGTCGTTTATTTGGAGAGGACATGTGGCAGAGGATCTGTCACTCCAAGGAATTCACTCTGGAGATTTGTGTGCAAGGAGACATGATAACTCCCAAAGGCTGGAGAACCATAATTCATCTGAACCATACGATTGTTGAGGATATGTGTCAATAGATATTCCACTTTGGAAGATTTTCATACAGGGAAAAACAAATAGTTGAGAGTTGAAACTCTTGAGGGTCGGAGAGTCGAAATCAACCGTAGTCATTGATTTGGAAGGGATCTATGTGTCAACAGATCATGTAGATATGGGATCGCATGTGGAAGGAGGATAGATATCAACTGTTGATCGTGGATCATCGCCATGGGATTGGATATCGATGAATGAGATGTATTGCGGGGCCAAAATTTGCTCAGATGTTAAAAATATGAGAGAGGGTCGTAATTTAAACCATGTTTTGTTTCTGAGTTTATACTTTAAGGCTCTAAAGTATATTGTCAAGGCATCCAAAAAGGTAGAGATAGTTAATGGGTCAAAAGATCGGTTTAATGGAAAGCGAGATCAAAGTTGGTTTCTTAATTGTCTCTGTTAGCTTCCCATTGTTCTTGGATGCTAATATTCCTTTCAATCACAGCCCATGAACGTTCAAGTTCTACCCGTGTACTTGTTGTTTGTAATATGGTATTGAATAGGTTTAACACAATGCTTGTCTAATCTGATAGAACGGGTTCTATATTAGGTTGTCTGGTAATTGGAACATTCATTAAAGCTAAGGGTTTCCTTTTGTAAGTCAAAATTATTTTTAAGGGTCGTAAATTTCTGGTTTGAATTAATAAAAATAAAAATTCCAAACTATGAATCAATAGTATAACAAAAATAAAGGTTGTTTCTAGTATCTGAGTCAAATTTAAAGGAGATGGTGCATGGATTGAAGAAAGAAAAAGAAACATATAATTGTATGAAAAATGTGAGGCATCAATTGAAGATGAATCTCACTTTATGCTAATAGAAGAAATAGAGATGATAACTTTGATGAAGTATACAATTTCAGAATTCTAAAATGTTCATAGGTCTTATATCCTCTGATAGATGATACAGAGGAAAAACTGCAAACGGTTAGATAATCTGATTGTTCAATCACCACAATAGAGGTTGCATCATGAAAGCATTCATCAAAGGTATGAAATAAAAGATGGAATTACAGAGAAACACATAAATCAGGCTTGACAAGATCTGGAATCTTCAATCTGTATTGTATTAATTCTGGCAATATGAAAATTTTCTCTTTACAATCCCATCCAAAAAAAGGGCTTGGTCTTAGTCTTGAAAATTTATATTTATACAAAACTACCAATCCTAAGACGGTTGGTGATTTCCTAATTCCTAGTGACTAAATATTTGTTAAAAATAGATCAGAAACTATTTGCATGATCTTCTCCATTTTTCTTCTTTCTTGGAAGTAAAGAACTTCCAAATGATACTTTTACTTTATTGATGACTCTTCTTATTTTGATCCAATATATTCAATGCATCTCTCCAGGAATTGTGTAAAATTTCTGAGGGGTTCTGGAATGTCCTTTTCTTCGAACAGATAAACCTTTCTTTGTATATTGGAGAGACGGTCTTCAACTCCTTTATCTGCAAAATTTATCGACTGCAGTTTTAAGTTGGGCTCAACTAACAACCTAACTATTGGGGTGACATCCATTTCTCTTAGCTATGAAATTTCTATTTGAATTTCACTCAAATTTTCTCTAAAATTTAATTGATGTCTTACAATATTAATCTATCCCAGAAGTCCTGTACAATTGCCTTTTCCAATGTTTAATGACCTTTTCTCTAAGAGATCAAAAACTTCTTCCCAATCATCTCTAATTTCCTTGACTATTCTTTTGTTTTCAGTTATGTTGGTTTCCCATAACTTGAGCATGATGTTGCCTCTGATTTTCTCTGTGGCTGATATTTTCATAGTTTTGGATGTCTCTTCACTTACCAAATATATGATTTCCTTTTGGAGAGTAACCTTTGTTGCTTTGGCTTCTTTTTCCTTCAGGATAATATTATCAAAGGAATTATCTGCTTCGTGAAAGTAACTCTGAATAATCTCTATCTTGGAAATCAATTTCTATTGTTCAACTTCTATTTTTGAATGCACTTCCAATGACTGAGCCTGGAAAGATTTAAGATCTATGACCTGACCTTCCATCAAATTTACCCTAGCCTATAATTGTTCTGCATGCTCCATTTGTTGAGAAACCTCCACCTGACTTGCTTGTATCTTCTAGTTCATTTCATCATGGCTTGATTTGAGTAATTGAATTTCTAGCCTTTCGGCAGCCCTAGTCTGCTCCAAGATTTTACTGACCTGTTCTCTAATGTTCTCCTCAACATTCTTTAACTGATCTTGTAATTGAGCTATCATGTTATTAATCTTCTTTATCCTCATTCTCATGTTTCCCATGGTAAAAAAGTTTGTTTTTGCCATGGCTCCCATGGAACCTGCTATCTCTGTAGAGAAATCCTCCTCCTCCAAATTATGTCCATCTATCAAGACTTTATGATTTTTTACCATACTCCCCTCCATATGCATCTCTTGTTTCAGGATGGCCTTCCTTTTTCTACTGAAAAAATAATCAGAAGGAGGAATATCATCTATGGAGATAGAGGTGAGGTCATCAACAAATAGAGCTAATGTCTGTGGGAATCCAAAAGTAGACTGTAAGGGGGTTAAGGAAGCTATGGGACTTCCTAGCTCTATAGATCCTTTCCCTCCTATTGCCTTAGGCGTATTGACATCAACACCAGGTGATGAAGGGGGAGTAAGCTTACTGGACTTGGGAGGTCTCTCGGACCTCTTCTCTGCTTTGGTCTCTGTTTTTTTTGTCTGTAAGATCTCTTTGTTTTGTGTGGGCCTTTCCATATCCCGTGGGACTTTTTCGGGATTGTCCTTCTTCTGTGCTTCTTGTTCGAAGCTTGGGGGAACATTTTCTTGCTCCTGGGGAGGGTGATTGCTTCTCCTTGTAGTACTTTGGGTAGACCACTCTGTCTATGCTTCTGAAAGGTATGAAAGCTAGCCTGCAGGTCGGACGACAGTGTCTGTACTCGTTCTAACACCTCTTTATAAGTCTTAGTCCCTTTGAACATGTCATCCCAAGGAAAATCCTCATGTTCATATGATTTCATATTGTAGTGTATAAAGTGTTTGTTCACTATTTGATAAGGGTCGTGCCTTTTGTACTCAATATTTAACAATTTGACTTCTTCGAGTGCTTCTGCTTCCACCTTGGAATGGCCCAAGTTTTGTAATGAAAATTTCCCGATGTGAACAGGGAAGATTGGCCAGGACTTCTTTTGAGCCACCTTTAGCTCTATTCTGATACTGCCTTTTACTATTTGGTGTGCTACTTCCCTATACACCAGTCTATCTGGGAGGAATTTTGGAAGCGCATGAGGGGGGATTGAGCACCCATAAACCCTGATGTAGGAGAAGTTTTCTTCAATGAACCAGTTGGCTATTGCCTTGATATTTTTTGAAACTGTTTGATAAATGTGAGGAGGGTCACAACCGAAAAACATTATATGCATTGGTATTACCATGGAATGAAAAATTTCGTAAAACGATTTTTTTGTGTTTTCTTCCCACAGCTCAGAGTGATACTCGTGAATGGGTTCGAGGCAGGTTATGTTCCAACTCCAATTCATAAGGGGGAATGGAGTCATAAAACAAATTGCATCCATTATGTATGTCGACATGTAAAAGGCCACTGGTTGACCTCGAGATCTTGCATTTTTGTAATCTGAAACCTCTTTGGCCATGTTATCAGATAAAATCTTTCTCTAGTTGAAACTATATCCTTTTGATGCCTCCTCTAAAAAGGGCACCCATTCTGCGGGGAAATGACAGGGATTCTTTTTGCCGAAGAGTCTACACAACATCATGGCTACATAAACCATGTACTCATTCAAGGAAGTTGTGGCATGAATTCCATGGGTATCGGCCCTAAATTTTGATGGACATCTCCACCAGCCTTTGATTAAATCAGGGTAAGTTTGGTCTGCCTCAGTACATTTATTTCTCTGAAATTTAGCTATAAATTCGGCATTGTAAATGTATTTAGGATTGGGTGAGAGTTTGTACATAACCTGGATATGTTCAGGTTTGAATGAGTCGATAATGACCGCTTGATCATTTAAAATTCTTCTCGTTGGAATATCAATCTTCTCTAAAGCCCAACTGATCATGTCGTTGTACACCATGAGTCGTGGGCATGCTACAATATTGTGAAGTTATGATTCTGCTATGTCCCGAAGGTGATTCTCATAATCATTAGGGGAATTTTTTTATCTTGTGGTCCATATTTTCATAGATTTGTCTACAGGATTTGATCGAGTCGATAGCATGTGGCGTGGTGTCGGATATGACAACTCCCTTTGGGCTAGAAATCTCAATTGTATCTTCACTTTTCTTGGGTCCCTTCTTTGGTGCCATAACTTTCATATTGGAATGAAAACCTATCACAGAAGAGAGGTGTATAAGCTGAGTTGGATGCGACTTACTCCTAATAGAAAGAACAAGAATAAGGTTCAAAACACAAACCTTTAATTTTCCTTTGACTCATTTTATGGTGAAAGTACTGATGCAGATGCCAAGAATTTAATACCTTTAATGCAGAGAATATTTCTGAGATATGCATTTGTGTCACAGAAATCACCAGCTATTCATTATTAATATGGCCATATTTTGGCGATTCTAAAATCAAAATTCAAAAGATCTCGTTCAACGAAACCCAAAAAATGAAAATACCTAAGAAGTTTAATTACCATTAAATGTGTTTTTAAAACGAAGTTAGTTCATTTTAAACATTGATTTTGAGTCAAGATTTTGTGTTTCGAGGTTTCGGGGATCTTTCTTACACGAGGTATGTCACCACTAAACCCTGAATCCCGAAATCATGATGGGATTATTTTAGGCCTTAGCTTTGGTATTGAGTCGGGCCTTCGCATTTCGGGGTTTCGGGGATCTCGCTTACACAAGGTATGTCACCACTAAACCTCGAATCCCGAAATCGCAGTGAGATTAGTTTAGGCCTTAACTTTGGTATTAGTAATTTAATTAATTAGGATCAAGAATTAACTTCCATTTTTTTTGGGAAATCAAGGATCGAGATTTCGCGATTCGAAATGTATTGAAAATGTATTGTTCTGAGTGAACCCGAATCCGAAAAGGTTAAAAGATTGTTAATTAAATCCTTTAGGGTTTTAATTTATCGTGATTAAAAGTACTTTACAGAATGTGCGTCGAGACTTTAAAAACACTTGAGCTTTCTTCCTTTTATTATTAAAAAATAAAGGCATTTCAGGATTTCGGTATCGGGCTTTTGGGACTGATAGCGAGGATTATACCTTATGAAAAGCTGAATCTCGGAAAAGAAAAGTTTTAGTCTTAGAGATAAAAAATTTAATACCTGGTTTCAACAAAGGCTCAAATTGGGGACCTAGTCTCCTTGTGGGATGAGGAGAATGGGTAGACTTAGTGCCTTTATTGGGTAAATGGGGTCAGTTATTCTAGTGTGTGAGACATAGTTGTGAAAACCCAACCAGGAGAATAAAGATTTCAAGCTTAACTTTGGAAAACTTTCAAGATTAAAACATTCGACAATCTCAAGATAGGCTCACATAGATTTCCCTTTCTAAAACTGACCTCAGACTTGTGCAAGATAATCGAAACAAGATTAGCCGTTCTACCAGTTTTTATTTGATTGCATTCGCATCAAGAGACTCTTAGAGTGTAATTTGGAATCCCATAATCTTAGAGTGTAATCTGGATGAAAGAAGAAAATTACCAGAGCATCTTGCAATTCATGTATAACATCCTTGTCCGATATGTAAACATTGCTTCACTACCAGCGGGCCTGTTCAGTACCCTGGTGAAGTTATCATATTTTCCACATTGAATTTCCTTTCACCACTTCATTATTTTTAGCATTTAAATGCCGAGATGAGGGAAATCATATAATGAATTTCCTTTCATCATCTCTTTAGATTAGATGGGGGAAATCAATAATGAATTTCCTTTCACCATCTCTTTATATTAGATGGGGGAAATCAATAATGAATTTCCTTTCACCATCTCTTTATATACACTTTTTTTATGAAGTGGGGGCAATCAATAAGTATGTAACATACTCGGGGAAAATATACTGCTTAAATTTTTTTACAGCAAAGGTCTGTCAACTTATTTAAATAGCACTGAATTAATCTTATTTTGGCCCTTAGACACTTTAACTTTATGGAGAATCTCAGGGAAAACCTATTAATATTTCTTAGGGACTTCCCTTGAGCGAAACCGATCATTTTATTTATGCTAGAATGACTAAAAAGGTTAGGATTAGCCCAAACATATTTTCGGTTCAGCCAAAGTTTAGGAGAAACATAGAATTTTACCTATCCTCACTTTGAAAGTTAGTCTGAACGTTTCCGAAATTAAGATGGGACTTTTTCCTTTTTTGTTTCTCTTTTTTTTTTTAGAGACTAATGGGAAAAACTTCAGGGTTGGGTGAAGAGTAAGTTTGATAGTGATCGAAGGGAAAAGGTGAGAGAACCTCAAAAACTTAGGAGTGCTAACGACTATTATTTTTATTTTTTTTAATTAAATGTCGTGAAATTTTGCATCTCATTCATTGGTACCTCTTAGGACATTTTTAACTCAGGTTCCTAGGTCAGAGTTCATACCTTAGTAGTTCATTGTATTTACAGCCAGAAGATTGTTTACTTATTACCTTTTTGGAATGTATTTATCATGATTATTCATGCAGATTACCCCTATAGTATAGTTGATCTCTTGAGTCCTTGACGATTTTCCTGCAAATAAAATGACCTGATAACTGTCAAACACTCATACCAATTTTGTGAACTGCTAGATTTGAACTGTTTTATATTTTCATTTTCTGAATTTTTTTTTTTTTTTAATCTTCAATCAAACTTATAGAAAGCAATGTAACTATAAAGAAAACATGAAAACAAATCGGTATGTACAATGAAAGTTAGAAAACATATTGTTGCATGTAGTGTTTAAGGTATCGCCCATTTACAGGGGTGCTCAGAATGTCTCCATTGAGATTTTCTAATGAAAAAGCATTTTCTCCTTTTGAGGCCGAGACTCTATAGGGGCTAGACCATATTGAATTGAACTTGTTGTGTTTTCCAGTGTCTTCTCTTCTGGCTTCCCATTTTAGTACCAGACCTCCAGAGAGGAAATCTCTATCCTTAGCCTTTTGATCGAATAAAGCCTTCATCTTATCCTGATACCTCTGCAACTTTTTGTTTACTTCTGGTCTATTTTGTTGAATTTGACCAGCTGGTTTGCTCTCCTCGTAATGTCGTTAAGTTCTTTGTTTGAATCTTGCCAAATTTTCATTACTGACAGAGAAATATTGATTGGTAAAATAACATCAGTGCCATATACCATATGAAAAGGGGACATCCCAATTTCCCTTTTGGTACTTATCTTGTTGGCCCATAGAGAGTATTTCAAATGGATATGCCACATTTTCTTATTCTCAGTCAATATTTTTTTATCATAGTTGTCAGACTTTTGTTAGATGACTTAGCTAAACCGTTGCCCTGCGGATAATAAGCTATGGAGTGTCCTAATATGATGTTGAATTTTTGGCAAAATCTTATCATAGCCATTGATTTAAATGCTTGTGCATTATCGGTGATTATCTTTCGGGGACAACCGAATCTAGATAAAATATTTTCTTCTGGAAAATTGATTACAACTGCGTCAATTGTGCTTCTCGTGGGAATAGCTTCCACCCACTTAGTAAAATAGTCCATTGCAGTTAGAATCCACTTGTGCTGAGCACTGGAATGTGGGTGAATCTCTCCGATGAAATAAAGACCCCATTGTTGAAAAGGGGCTTCAGTTTTAACTGGAATTAGAGGTAAAGTTGGGACTTTCTGTTTACCTATAAACAACTGATAGGGAATACAAGTTTGGACTTTGGTGTTTACATCTATGAATAATTTGGGCCAATAATATCCATCTCTTAAGATTTTATAAGTTGTGTCTCACCAAGTGTGGTTTCCTCCACACACTCTCTCATGGAACTCATCTATAACCTTTTCAGTTTCGGTCTCGACTAAACAGCTCAGCTAGAAACCCAGGGGATCCTTCCAATATAATCTTCCATCTATAATACAATATTTTATAGCATGTAGCTTCAGTTTCTTGGCTTTAGATGGGGTTATTTCACTGGAACATTGAAGATTCAATAGGTAAGAAACAATATCGTGATACCAGACTGAAGAAGAAAACATGTCTTCTATCTCAACCGTAGGTGTAGCGAAATCGAGTTCATTTATCTCTAGGAAATCCTCGTCTTCTTGCAGTTGATTTATTCTGAGTGCCTGCAAGTTTGATTCGGCTAGCAATTTAGCCAGACCTTGGCCTTTAATGATTTTTTTTGGTTTGACTTCAATATCGAACTCCTAAATCTTAGCTAGCCATCTACCTCTTCTCCCATCACTATTCGGCTGAACCAGTATGTCTTTGACAGAGCTTGTAGGAACATAAGCTATGATCTTCGAATGTAATACATACGTTCTAAAGGCCTTGAGAGCCCTTACCATTGTGTAAGCTTGTTTTTATAGTATATTATATTTGAACTTGGCATATCTCATACTTTTACTGAAAAAAGAAATGGGTTGTTCAAAGCCTTCTTCATTTTTCTGTAACAATACAGCTGTGATAGTGTGTTCGGAAGCGAAGGAAAAAATCAGAAATTATTTTGTGTAATCAGGACTTGCCTAGACTGGTGCTTTACTGATAACTTTCTTGATTCATTGAAAATATTCTTTGGCTTCACTTGTCCACTTCATCTCACTGTTCTTTTTCAACATATATGTGATCAGCTTCACAATTTCGGCGAAGTTAGGGATGAATCTTCTCAAGAAATTTATTTTTCCTAAGAAAGATTGAATTTCTTTTACATTTCTAGGGATGTTTATAGTATCTATTGCTTCAATTGTTTTGGGATCGATTTTGATTCCGTCTTTAAACACTATATGACCTAATAGCTTACCTTCTTGCATAGCGAAATGAGTTTTTTGGGGATTGAGGGACAAACCAAATTTACGACATTTCTCGAAAGTTTGCTTCAGGTGCACTAGATGTTCTGCATCATATTTTGAAAAAACAGTCAGATCATCAAGATAGATAACAACATATTTATGTCTCTCACCCATGAAAGTGATTTCCATGGCTCGCTAGAAGGTTTCCCCTGCATTCATCAAGCTGAAAGGCATTTTATCGTACATGAAGGTGCCCCAAGGGGTAGTGAAAGTCATTTTTTCCTTATCATCTTGGTGTACTGCGATCTGATTGTAACTTGAAAAACCATCAATCATCGACATTTTGTTAGCTCCAACTACTTTCTCTAAAACATGGTCCATCTTAGGCAATGGGTAATTGTCTTTGAGTGATGATCGGTTCAGGTTTCTAAAATCGACACACAGTTTGATTTCGCCATTTTTCTTTCTTACTGGGACTAAATTAGCCACCCACTCAGAATATCTTAGTGGGACGATGATTTTGGTGTCCAAGAGTTTTTTACTTCTTTTTCTATTACTGGTAGCAACATAGGGTTTATTTGTCTGAGTTTCTATTTAAAAAGCTTGACACCAAGTTTCAAAGGAATTTTATGTTCGATTATAGAAGTATCACAAGTTCTCAATCCGTTGTAAGACCAAGCGAAAACGTCTTTATATTTTCTAAGCAACTCAGCGTATTTACTTTTGGTTTCTGGGGACAGGTATTTGGATAGTTTCACCAACCGAGGGTTTTCTTTGGTACCTATGTCACAGTCCTCAAACTCTTCAGGATGAGGTTGTAAAGTGGATCTTAAAGGGATATCATCTTGATTAAATAACCTTTCCAAGGGAATCGGGCCCTTGGGGATCTGGTTAATTTTTAGAACAAGCATTCGATGATTTGTGATTTTATCATGGAATTCTTGGGGGTACTCCCCTTCCTGCATGATCCAAATAGGATCATTTTGGTTTTCTTGGTTGGTATGCGTTTCGACAAACTCGTCTATTGATTCTAAAAATTTGCGCAGTTGTTCATTGTCCTCAAAAACTTACCAGTGTTGTATGTTATTGGGTATGGAAGGTCAGTGTCTCATTTTTATATGGTACTCTAGTTTGAAAGTAGTGGGAGGTGTGAATGTTGAGGTTGCTTTGGCTAGAGCATCAACCTATTGGTTTTCAGTTCTTGGAATGTAGTGAACTTTAATGGAGGAGAAGAAATTTTTGATCAGATCCCAGACGCAATTCTTGTAAGAGCTCAACCTAGGATGCTTGGCCTGGTACTGAAGTTTTACCTGTTTTACGATTAGCTTGGCGTCACCAAAGATTTCAAGGTTTTTTATTTTCATTCTCCTAGCGGCTTCTAACCCTAACACTAAGGCTTCATACTCGCATACATTATTAGTGTGGTACAAATTCCACTGTAGTCTATAGGAAAAGGGGATTATGAATTGATTATCAGGGGCCACAAGGAGTGCCCCAACTCTAGCTCCAAAGTAGGATGAAGCACATGTCGTCAAAAACATCTTCCACACACCCGGTCTTATATACATTTTTTTTTATTTTTTCTTTTCTATTTTTTCTTTTGTGCAACTTTCATCTATACCTAAATCAATATCATCATCCAATGGATGAAACCACAATTACCTAAATCTTGGTCTATTATACAAGGTGGTTATTAGGGTTGCCATAGGATCCTTACGTGAATGCTAACAGTTTCTCTAT
Source organism: Picea sitchensis (assembly GCA_010110895.2). NCBI lineage: Eukaryota > Viridiplantae > Streptophyta > Pinopsida > Pinales > Pinaceae > Picea > Picea sitchensis. The sequence continues at coordinate 15,041 of SNQJ01S0111169.1, read as the reverse complement.
ATAGGCATTGAACTATCCTCCAAAAGCTGGAATGAAGTAGCATAATATAAAGTATCTAGTAGGAGAGATCCTCCAAGCTTGGCGCCCTAGAATCTGGATAACAACATACCAATTGAGGATATGGTGATACTTTGTGTCCATGAGGAGAATGTTTTCTCTCATGCTTGTGCCGATTTACCACCAAGTCTTTAATCGCTATACATTTAACCTTTCTTGAATCGAATGAATATAAATATCCATAAGGCCTAGTGATTCAGAGACCCAATTTATCCATAATAGCTTTAGGAATAACATTGTGGGATTCTCTAGAATCAAGCATCTGGAGTTATGGAGTAGTTGTCGAACAAGGTTAACATGATACAGAATGGGGCGACAGTGTCTTTGGTGCCTTTGAAAAGTCAGACCAAAAACTATGTTTGGCTGTCATCTTCATTAATGGCATCGACTTGACTATCAACTTCTGAAAAAAACAATCCTACCCGGGCAATTTTTTCACGTAGGTGGGTTTTTTGCCAGCTCCACAAGAGACATGGGGATCTTGATTTTATTGATTTTATTTTCAGATAAATTCCCACAATTTTTTTTCATTATCTATGGTTTGGGCTTCGATCCCTTTCTTTTCAGCTTTATTTTGTGGTGAAGGTTTGTTTGATTCTTGAGAAGGAATTTCTCTTCTACGTGTTTTTGGCCGTGGGTGTTGGTGACTTAGTCTTGGTAGAGGCATGTGGTAGTGATGTTGGATTTTTTAGTCTGTTTTCAGCATTTTTGAAACTCTCATCTATCTAGCCCTAGACAAGATATTTTTTCATTTAGGTGATTCTTGAGACTTAGTTTTAGGCCTTAGATTGTATTTCTGGTGAAGCTCGACCATTATGTTGAAATTACTAATGGCCCGAGGGTGAATGTTATGGTGAAGCTTAAGCTCAATTTTAAGTCTATTAAAACATTATTATCTTTCTTCAAGTGATCATCATGTGCCACAACTTATGAATGATGAAGTAAAAAGAGCATCGGTCACACATACAAGGTATACATGAGACATATTTTTCATGAGGAAACCCATAAAGGAGGAAAACCTCTTCTTCTTTGAAATGATGGTAGTCTTTTAAGTTAAATGCATCATCCTCAGTGAGCACCGACTCAATGTAGAGGTTATTACCTAAACACAAAATTGTAACTTGTTTGAGGCACAACTCTACGGTTCTCTAGCACCCACTAGAAGAGGAAGCATAACTCCCTTAATGTTCCAACACCAAATGGATGGAGGCACCAACTTCATTGCAGGCTACAACTTTGTATATGAGAGAACACTTTGTTTCTCCCTTGCACCCACCACCACCACTGGTTTCTCGTGCCAACCAGGATGGGCTTCTACAACTTCGTGTTCAAGCTCTCACTTGAACCTCTAAGGACAATCCTTCCGAGCACCTCCCAACCTCCTAGAATATGAATGAACGAAATAAACAACTACATAGATACATCAATTCTTACCAATCTTTCTTTACATTACGTACATCGGTCATCTTTAACTATTAAGTAATTCATTTCTTCCCTCGTCGCATTCGGGGTTGTTCTGCATCAACTAATCAGTGTTATGCTGAAGCTTCATTTTTCTTCATCTTAGGTTACTCTTCCACGGTTTCATCTCACACTGATCATATTCTCCATCTCACTCTTCACTATCTAATATTCCCTTTCTTACAGTTTATTCATTTCTCGCTATGAACAACTAACCACCATACTATCATCTCATTTTCTTTTATATAAACCTCCCGGTTCAACTTCCATCTCCTTAACCAAAGGAGACAAGCTGTCTCACCAATCTCCAACTAATTGTTGGTAGTGAGTGCGTTTTGGCTATGATTGAAGCGAGGAGTTAGCGTGAGGAGAGCGGTAACCCTACGATCAACGCGATGCGATGGTTCGGATCATTCAGCGATTCGCGTGATTTGACATACCCTAATGTTCAATGTTCTTGTCACTAACAAAATCCTGATCCACGAAACTCTGTAAATAGAAATTAGGATCAATGGCCCGAATCATATCTTGATCTGACGGTTCGGATTCAGTCGAGATTTTACACATTGTGATTTCGACACTCTTGCCGTTCAATGTTTTTGTCACTTCAAAATCCCGATCCACGAAACTCCATTAATGAAATTAAATTATCAAGGGGTCAAATCACATATTGATATGGCGTTTGCAATTACGTCGCGATTTCGCACACCGCAATATCAAGATTCTTGATGTTAATATTCTTTGACATCTCAACCTTTCGATCCCTCGAAACCCGAAATGGACTTAAGATCAACGGTCTAGATTTAATCTTGATTCAATGGCTGCGATTAAATGGCGATTTCACATGATTCGAGCATTCTTGTTGCATTGTTTTCTTGTCTCTCCATTAATAGATTCCGCGAAACTTCGATATGGTTATCAGACGGTCTATATCTGATCTTGATTCAATGGTTCAAATTGATTTTCATATCATTAATCGAGTTCACAATGGATGATATTATTACTTGAAGCATCTCGACTCCTCGATCCCAAGAAACTTCGACATGTGGACTAGAATCAGCGGTCCCTTATATCGATGGTTGAGATTTAAATCCGATTTTAGGATATCGAGAGGTTAGGGAACATCGATCCTTTGACTCTCCAGTCAGCAAAACGACGATCCTTCGCCACGTGTCCTACCTGAAAATGGACGGTCCTCCTTCTTTAAAGATTTTGTACGCCCGCTTGTCCTTGTACTTTAAAGGCGTCGCAGCGGGTTCTCCTTGAATCCAGATGGTCTAATCCGCACTTGGATCGCGTCTAAGATCTGTCCTCTTCGATGTGCTCTTCTTGTCTACATTCATATCGGACGACCCTCATTCTCCGAGAATTTGAAGGGATTCAATGAACATAAATGCTTCTCAAACCCTACAGGCCTACTTCTTCATCATGATCTTATTCAGATCTAATGACCATCAGGAATTCAGGATGAGATCCAACAGGCTTATGATTGCCCAGCTTCCCTGATTATCACTACATTGTTGATCATCACTCTTGTACTCAAACCATCATCACTACTATACTTGCCATCCATGACAAGTATATGCTACCTGTAAAACACGCCAACAATCCTCTATACATTCTTCCCTATACTCATTACAATCTTTACTTATACCCGATGTACATTCTTCACGTACTTATGCCATTGGGTTGTCTGTTAAATATTTTACCAACAATCTCTCCCCTTTGGCATTGATGGAAATACAAGCACCTGCATGCATTCGGCCGCATGCATTCGTATCTCTTCTCCTGAACTCTTTTCTCCCCTTTGACATCAATGTCAAAGAAGAAACATTCTTCCATGATCTTGTTTACTAATTATTACTCCCCACAATAGACTATAAAAGCATCTTGGAAATACACCATACTTCAATATGTGCTCTGACCAGGTGAACTGATTAGACACAAGAAATTATAACCCAGTTTTTAGCGAAGATATCCAAAGGGGTCGCTACTAATGGTTTGATAAAGATATCATCCATCTTTTATTTGGAAGAAATATAATTCAGGTGAACAATTATGTTTATGGCTTGTTCTCTGAGAAAATCATACTTTATTGGAATAATAGCAGTCTTGGAATGAATAACATGATTCTTGGAAACACTAATGGCAGTGTTATCACAATGAATTGGAATGGGATCGATGTAATTTACCTTCGGTCACGCATAAGAGTTTGTATCATCCATAAGATTTGTGTGCAACAAGTAGCGAAAACAATGTATTCTACCTACAGTTGATAATTAAATGGATCCTTGCTTTTTACTAAGCCATGCAACTAATGAGTCTCTTAAAAGAATGCTCTCAGTTATCATCAACCACCGGTTGCCGGAATAAGTAGTTAGCGAAAGTGCTGGTAGTTTCTAGGATACCATGGACCATAATTCATTGTTCCCACTTCAAAATTATTTAAATATCCTTTGATAGCTACCAAATGACTTTGTTTAGGAGCATACTAAAATGACCTACCATTCCAGCAACTTGCATTACATTTGGAATGGGGATGGTATGATGTCTGAAGACTGCTTATCATTGAGCGATATGTTCTTTGATAAACATTAGGTGAGATATCATCTTTACTTCCGACTTACCAATAACCACCATAGGTGTGCTAACTGTGAGAGTGTTAGCACTCGTAATTTTCTGATGAAATGGGTCATGAAGTAACATCAAAACCGCGGTCTTGGATCTAGCCTCAAGACTCGGAGGAGATCTAGCGATATAGATTTGTTTAGAAGAGAGTGTGCGGCTAGATTGTCGCGGTGTGGGGTTGGTGTTTTAAATGATTGTTTTTGGAACAACAAGGAGGGCCATTGGGAAAATGGGGTGCATTTTTAAATATCTGATTCATTCTCGGATCTTGAACCCATAACTCTTACACAGGGCAAGGTGGTGGAAATATTGGATGAAATGAAATTTTGATGATGTTGATTTGAGGGAGAAATAGGTGAGGTAAAAGCGAGGCACAGGGAAGCGACTAAGAATTCCTTAATTGAGCTTTTTAGATGAATAATATAAAGATTATAAAAAGGATAGATGCAGAGTATTTACCAATAAATTATGCTCTGTTACTACCTTCTGACAATAAGAAATTGAAAAACAAATTGGAAGAGGTAAGGAAAATACTTCTGAGAAGCATGCACCAATACATCCACACAAGTCTGTGAAAAATAACATGTCCTCCGATGATCATTTAAAATTCTCGAGGAAAGAGTTTTATGGCCAAACATAGCCCACTGTCCATCAAGGAACCTCACAGGTTAGACCCTTTTACATTAAAATCCTTTGAATAAATGGGATATATCATCCCAATAAGTTTCCGAGTTGTTTTCAACCTTCTCGGCCAAAAATAGCCACCACTCCACAAAATTTGGAGTTTTCTGACATGAAAAACGGACCGGTTTTCTGCAAGGGTCAAATATTTTTCTATGACGATGAAACACAGGTGAAAATGAAGGAGGTTATTGTATATGGGCATGTTACGGACAAAAACCTCCTTCGGTTCACTAAATTCATCCCAATTTGTGAGTATGACTCACGCAATATCGGGACTGTAACGGAAAATGGAAAATCTGGATAAATAGGCCTCGAAGATGTCTTGATTCTCCCCTCTCGTAACACCTCTGCAAAGCAGAGATTTTTTTGTATATGAACTTGTCTTTGAGAAAAACCTCATATTTTTAAAATACGTCTTCGTTGCCGAAGCGCCACCGGACCGAACACCTTTGAAATAGGCAAAATGACAAAATATTAGCGGTTTTGTTTTATGAAAGCGTTATTCCAGGACCCCAGGGTGGTAAAGCGGTTTTTGGGGGTGGGGGTCCACACATGAATGGGAAGGCACCAAGTGGAGGGTGGTTTGCAAAGGCTCGGTAATGCGGAGCCCCTCTCATTAAATTCTGGATGGTGAGGGTCCATAATTATGAATTTGTTTGATTTTATGCTTTGATGTGAATGGAGGGGTGTGGGGTATGGAGGTTCATGGAGGTAAATGTGAGTGGAGTGTGACATGAGGTATGAGGGTGGGGTAGAAGTGGAGTGTGGCCATTAGGGAGTATAGGGGGTGGGAGTAGACTTAGGTTAGTTTAGGTATGTTTTAAATTGTGTTTTGTTTTATGTTGTTTTATATTTTTGTATTTTTTACTTTATGTTATGTCATTCACGTGTTTTTTTAATTTTGTTTTGAATTAATATGTTTTATTTTATATGTTTGTTTTGTTTTATTTGTTTTTTTAATACTTTTTATTAGGTTAGTGTTTTATTAAATTTTTTGTTATATATTTTTATTTTCATTATGTTTTTGTATTTTATATTATTTGTTTCAAATATTAATTAATCTAAATACTAACTAGCTACTAACCAATTTTTCAAATTAATTAATAATTAATTAATTGTAAATAGTTAATTTTATTTATTAGTTTAACCTATCCTAACTATACTAACCTTATTTATTTAATCTAACTAACTTTATTGTTAGCATTATTAACTTAATTTTTTTATCTAGAATGCGTTTATGCATGGATTAGTTGACAGTTGGCTCAGGATGAAAAGATAGAGGGAATGAAAGTGTATTTGGGGTGGGCCGAAGATCACCGAGAAGAGGTGATGGGATCGGTGACCCAACGTGTAGATGGGGCCCATCGGAAAACCATTATTCCGGTTCATCATTAAAGGCTGGTGATGGAGGATCCCATAATTGCACAGTAGGCCAGATCCATCTGTAGCCTCCATGACAATAGTAGATCTTTAGCACTTTTAATCATATTCTAGACCCCCTTGTTAAAAATAGAATAATTCGAGGGGTCCAGGAATCAACTGTCATCCGTTGATTTACAGCAGCTAGATGGAATACATCAATCTAAGCATGTTCTTTATCCTCAGGGCACAAAATGCAATTTTGTGAGACGAAAACTTAGAGCTTAATGAATTTGGGGTTTGGTTACGCTGCTTCCCTTGAAAATAATTTACAGAGATGGAATATTATTTACCTTATACACCCAGGTGAAAAATTTCCAGTCAACAAACGATCCTATTAATTATAGGGTTATATAACGATTGGCTCCACACGTGGATGGTGGAAGCTATACTTTAAGTGTCAAGAACCATAGACTTACGAACATCTGAGACCGAGATTTATCCATTGGTTGATCCCAAAAGAATCTATTATACGCAGCTTTGTACCTATTTTGATCTTGTGGCCGAAAACAAATCAAATTTGTTGGAAAAGAGATGCTTTCGAATGATGAGCTTATTCACATTCTCCTACCTAACCTATGCTATTGCTCATTTTGTTAAATCAAATATTACAAAAATGCCAATGAAGCCAATCAAAGTAGCGAGACCAGTTGATTGTATTTGTTTGTTATACGAGCCTTGACTTGACCTTTTGCGCATCGACTAAAAACTGCAAAGTGAAAAATCCATTACCCAAAACATGGTCGATATTTACCATTGAGACCTCGACAATCTTGAAGAAACAAAGTACTGTGAATGTGAGACTCCAGTGGAAAAATTATCCATATAGGTAGCTATATGATCAAGGTAGAAATGACATGTTCCTTGATTTTTGGATGGTAGATCTGGCGCTGTATCTATGTTATCTTCATCCTCATGCATTTTCTGACATGGCTGCAAAGCCTTTCGATGGGATTTGTAATGTGACTTACATTTGAACATCCCACGTGGTATTTGTCTAACATATCATATCATGGTGTTTTATCCCACTTAGCCGGATGATGGGGGATGATTTTGACCACACAGGCCATCAACCGATCATTTATTGGATCCTGAAAAGACTTACAAGGTTGTTGCATTGATTCAAATGATATGTCGACCTTTTTATGTATTTATCCTTCAACTCGTCCAAGGTCTCGCTAATTTGAAATGAATTAAAGCACAATGATAGAGAGTTATTTTGGATTAACTCATATTTTGTCTCGGGCTTTAAGCTTTCATTTGGAATTTGAAAATTAGAGTAGGTAAAGTGTTGCAATTTTGGGTTTAGAACAGCCTCCCCATCAGCACTAGCATCTTCCTAGTTGATCAGGACATCCTCCCTCTTTACCAATGCCAACTCGTCTGCAATTTCTTTACCGAAATTGAAAAGAAACATAAGGGCAAAGATTTTTCCCTTACTAGAAATTTTCTTTCTCTTCCTCCTTATTTGCAATTTGTTTATTACGAGGATGATTGTCATACGAACTATAAATGATATTCTTCACGCCAATGACATGATAATAGGTTTCTCCTAAGCAGTCCAACCATTTCCAGCCTCATGATCATTATCCTATGCGGGTCACACTGGGTAAATCATCCATGGATGAAATGCCATTGAACATGCATATCATGCTAGCTGGTTGTTCCTCTACAATTTGAGATGGAGCTTCATCTATGACTATGTTGTGAATTGAATACATGAATGGGTAGTCATTATTCAATCCATGGTACCCTGGATGAGTAGAAAAATGTTTGTGAACTATGACCGTGTCTTTCTCTGAAATCAATGCTGGAACATGATGTCTTTGGACCCAGCCAAATCCTCTTGTATGTTAATCTTCTACATCAACTTTTCCATAGCACTGGCCAAAATCTCCAGTTCATCTTTTTGATGACCGGTACACTCCATTTCTTTGTCCTTTAAGTTTGACTTGATCAGCAAGTGGTCTCCACATCCAACAACAATGTTCTTCATTTCTTCAAGGCTTGTAGTGTTCCTTCTCTCTTAATTGAAATGCCATCTTTCGGGATCCCGAAGACATCTGGGTAATGCAAGTGAGATGATCCCACACAGGGGTGTGCCTGCTCGATAGGTATTGTATGATGCATATTGAATCTTTTTGAAAACTGATGTATTGTCTCCCTGGATTTCTTTTCAAGTGGTCATACTCTTTAGGAGGAGGAAAACATTTCTCATGACCACCATCTATCTAGGAAAACTTGCATAAATTGATTAGAATTTTTTATGCTACAATAATGGAAGGTTCTTAAACCAATCTTTAACTTTACCTCCCAAAGACAGGGCAAACATCCCGATACATACATCATCATCTTCAACCTCATAAAGGGTCAAGAAATCTTCAAGGTTTTGAATATGCTTTACAGCAGTGATCCTCTCATTTTCTCCATCAAACCTAAGAAAATTATTGATGTAATTGTGAGGAGGTCATGGAGATTGGGAGGCAAATCTAGAGGCTAGTGTCGGTCTAGGACTTTTGCAAGCAGAGGAGATGAAGAAAGAGGCTTACAACCATCGGGATATTTAGCAAGAGTAGGAGATGGCGAGGCTTATGCCTCACTAGGGTTTCTCTGGTGCATCTGGGATGTGCATCGGTGTATGAGCATGTACATAATCTACACAATTGGGATATGATCTCTTGAGACTCAATAATTGACTGATGGTCAAAGTAACCTTCAACAATATACTTTTGATCAGGGCTTAGAAAAAGACAATACATAATTGTAGATAAAACCAAGATGTCTTGAATGCAATTTGAGCTTGAATACATGGTCTTTCTAGGCTTCTTAGTCCTTGCTTAGGTTCTTTCTCCAGTGGAGTATTTGAGTTGGAATTGTCTGGAGTTGTTTGGAGTCGCTAGGTGAATTATCTCAACCTTCTTATTATTAAGTCACTATCCACCATCGGTGATCATATCTGGAGCTTTGGAGTGTACTACCGGGGAACTTTCCCCAGTGGAGTAGCATCGATACATTGCTCACGTAATTTGCCCAGTACGTAGGAAGTCTGAGAGGCAACATAAAACCGCCGGAGTCTTGGATCTAGCCCTCAAGACTGGAGATCTACATCGATATAGCTTTTTTTAACTTGAAGAGAATTATTATTGGAAGCTGGTTATGAAAGTGTGGGGTTGGGGTTTTAAATGGTTGTTTGGAGTTGTAGGAGAGACCATTGGGCAAATGGAGTCTTTTTTTAAATATCTAATTCATTCTCAGATCTTAGACATAACTATTAAACAGGGCAAGGTAGTGGAAATATTGGATCGAAATAAGTTTGATGATGTCGATTTGAGGAAGAAATAGGGGAGAAAAATCTAGGTAAAGGCTAAGAATTCCTTAAATGAGCTTTTTAGATGAATAACATAAAGATTATCAAAGAAAGGATAGTCTGTGTTATTTTCCAATAAATTATGCTTTGTGTACTTTCTTCTAATAGCCAAATTGAAAAACAAGTGGAAATAAGTGAGGAAGATGCTGCTGGAGAAAAAATGCCTATTACATCCCACACAAAAGAATCTGTAGCAAAAATAACATGTCCATCAGCAGTAATCATTTTAAAATTGCATAGAAAATGTTTTGGCCAAGCACAACCCACAATCCGACGAGAACCTCGAATTGAACCCTTTTACATTAAAATCCTACGAATAAATAGGATAGATCATCCAATAAGTTTCGGAAGTCAGGTTTAACCGCCTCGGCAAAAAATAGCAACCTCTCCCACAAAATTTGGAGCTTTACGCCATGAAAGACGGACCAGTTTTATGCGAAAAAGGGGTCGAATAAGGCGTGCTATCTTGAACGATGAAACCTAGGAAAAAAAGGAAGGATTTTATTGTGGAGTAAGGCATGTTCTAGACAAAAACTCCTTGGTTTAGCCAAATTAGATCCCAGTTGGCATGCTTGACTCCCACAGATAGGGATATAGCGGAAAATTGAGAATCTGGAAAAAATGGGCCTCAAAGATGTCTTCTATTCTCCCTGCTCGTAACTCCATTGCAAAAGCTGAGAGAGGTTTTTTTTCCACTCGTATTGATGAGAAGAAAAAACCTCTCTCGGACCTAAATCAATCTTGATTTACTTAAAAATGCCTCGAAAGAACAAACACACATGCTGAAATAGGGAAAAAATGGCAAAATAATAAAAAAGCGGTTTTTATGAATAGTGGTGATAGGACCCCGAGGTGGTAAGAGGTTTTTTTTGGGGGGTTCCACTGGAATAGAAATTAGCCCACATGGGGTGGTTTTGCAAATCCATTATTCCGGACCCCCCCTCGTTAATTCAGGATCGATGAGGGGGTCGAAATTTATGGACCGTTTGATTTTATATGATTTGATGTGAATGGAGTGGGGTATGGAGGTGCATGGAGGTAAAATGTGAGTGGGTGTGGCGTGGGGAGGTATGGTAGGTGTGAGTGGAGTGTGACGTGAGGTATGAATGATGCACGTGGGATTTTGGTTGGGTAGGACTTAGGTTAGTTTAGGTATGTTTAGAATTGTGTTTTTGTTTATGTATTAAACTATATTTTTTTATTTTATGTTGTGTTACGTGTTTTTTAATTTTGTTTTGAATTAATATTTTTATTTTTATATGTTTTTTTTTTTGTTTTAATATTTTTATTATGTTAATTGTTTTATTAGCTTTTTTGTTATATATATTTTTTACACATATGTTTTGTATTTTATATTATTTGTTTTAAATATTAATTAATCTAAATACTAACTAGTTACTAACCCAGATTTTTTAACTTAATTAATAATTAATTATTAAATGGTTATTATTAATTTGAACTTCTCTAACTATACTAACATTCCTTATTTAATCTAACTAACTTTATTGATAGCATTATTAACCAATGTTTTATCCTAAGTTGTTTGTTTATGCATGGATAGTGGCAGAGTGAGGTGGCTCGGGGATGAAAATGGGAATGAGTGGCGGGGTGAATGAAGGCTAAAGGAATTGATGGGATCGGTGACCGCGTATAGATGGGGCCTGGGAAAAACCATATATTCGGACCCCATAGTTGATTAAAGGAAGAGCGGTGGGAGGTCCGAGCCCTGTAGGCCGGGCCATCGCGTGCCTCCGCGACAACCATAGATAAATGGCACTTTTTAATCCATATTTTAGGAACCCCCACCGTTAAAAAGCGAGCGATTCGGAAGTGCAGAATCCTTGCCGGTAGTTGATTTCACCTTAACTGCTAGATCGATAATTAATCTAAGCGTGTTTTTTATTCTCTAGGCGTGAATGCAGTTTGTGAGGAAAAACTTAGTCTTAATGACTTTTTTGAGGGTTTGGTGCATTGCTTCCCTTAGAAATAATTTGGAGATGGAATATTATTTTGCAAACCTATACACCCAGAATGAAAAATTTCCAGTCAACAGATAGTCCTATGAGATTATAGGGTTATAACATAGAGGAATCTTCCATCTAAATTTCTTCTCTTTCCAAATATTTTTCTTGAGAAATAAAATTCCTGCAAAGCTTTGTTTTACTTGTAGGCCAAGAGAAAATATAGTTTCTCCTATCATGGACATTTCAAATTACGTTTGCATAGGAGTAAGCAAAATATTTGGACAAATGATCCATTAGTAGAGCCAAAAATAGTATCATCTACATAAATCAAAACAACTAGTAAATTATCACTATAGGACTTAATGTAAGGTTCTTGTCCATGTTCTTCTTGAACCCTTTTTCTTGTAGAAATTTGTCGGTCTATAATACCAAGCTCTTGGTGTTTTAATCCATATAAAGGCCTTCTTCAATACAAACATAATTGGAGTTATCTGACTTTGAAAAGATTTCTATACACACTTCTAACTTCCTCTAGATCTCCATTATTAAATGTTGACTTAACATCCATCGATAAACTTTGAAGTTCTTATGACATGAATAAGGAAGAAACATTATGATAGCTTCCAACCTTGATACTTGGTGCAAAAGTTTCATTAAATTCCCGACCTTCAACTTGTGCATAGCCTTTATAGACCAATATTTATTCCTAACAACGTCCTTTTTCATTCATTTTATTCTTGAACACTTGTTGAAATGTTGACTTAACATCCATCTGATAAACTTTGAAGTTCTTATGACATGAATAAGGAAGAAACATTCTGATAGCTTCCAATCTTGCCACTGGTGCAAAATTTTCATCAAAGTCCTGACCTTCAACTTGTGCATAGCCTTTATAGACCAATCTGGATTTATTCCTAACAACTTGTCCTTTTTCATTCATTTTATTCTTGAACACCCATTTGGAACCTATTACATTCTTATCTTCAAGTCTAGGGACAAGCTCCCAAGTATTGTTCTTCCCAATCTGATCAAGCTCTTCATTCATTGCTCTAATCCAATTATCTTCCTGGCTAGCTTCCTCAAAAATTTTAGGTTCAGTCATAGATAAAAAGGAAACATGAGATTGTTCTAAGTCTTTAATCAATTTCCTTCTTGTCTGAACTCCTTCATTTATATCCCCAATTATATGATTTTCAAGATGATTCTTTCTAATAATTCTGAGAGGTGATTTTGCTTCTTTCTGCTTATTTGTGTCAGTTTGAATATTCGTATCTTCATCTGATCCAGACTCTTCTCTTTCTGATCCTTGGACCTGTTCATCTTCATCTTCAACTGTATCTTTTGTTCTTGGTTCAGCACTGCTTACATTTTTGACTGGGATTTCTTCATCAACTTTTATATCTATACAATCAACTAGCTTGTACAGTCTCTTATTGTAGCATCTGAACCCTTTATTATTTGTAGCATAACCCAAGAAGATACCTTCATCATCTCGGTCATCATATTTTCCAATATTTTCATCATTGTTCTTGATATAACATTTACTCCCGAAAACGTTAAATGATTGATTGAAGCAGGTCTTCCAAACCAAAGTTCATAAGGGGTCTTGTCACTGTGTGGTCTAAGATGAGCTTTGTTAAGGATATGAACAGTTGTTGAATTGTTTCCACCCAATATGTCTGAGGTATGTTCCTTTCATTCATCATTGATCTTACCATTTGTTGTATGATCCTATTCTACCTCTCAACAACTCCATTTTGTTGTGGAGTCCTTGGAATTGTGTACTCTCTTTTTATCCCATGCTTATCACAGAACTCTTTGAAGTTCCCTGAATTGAACTCTCCTCCTCTATCATACCTTACTGCCTTTAATATTTTTCCTGTTTGATTCTCGGTCATAGCTTTAAATACTTTGAATTTTTCAAATGCTTCAAATTTTTCTTTCAAAAAGGAAACCCAAGTTAGTCTAGAATAGTCATCAATAATCAACATAAAGTAATTTTATTTTCCTATACCTTCTTTCCTTGATGGACCACATAGATCCATATGTACTAACTGGAGAGGTTTTTCTGTTGAGGGAAAGTTTTTAGATTTGAACTGAGTGCGAGTAAGCTTTCCTATCTAACAGGATTTACAAGCAGAGTCATATGGCTTTGATATCCTCGGAACATCTTTTACTTCCCCATTGTTTCTGAGTTTGATTATGTGATCAAAATTTAGGTGACCAAGTCTCCTCTGCCACAACCAACTTTCATCATAATTGCTTAAGTGGCATTCTTCTTCTTCTTCTTTTAAAACATAGATATTGTTTTCTGTTCTTATACCTTTTGCAACTAGATGACCTGAATCCACAATTTTTATTCTACAGTCTTTAGAGGTAAAAACAACTTCACACCCTTGGTCACAGACTTGACTGACACTAAGCAGATTATTCTTCAAATCTTCTACAAAAAACACATCTTGATCTTTTCTTTTTCCGTTACACAAACTTACAATTCCCTTACCTTTTACCTTTCCTGGTGCATCATTTCCAAAAGTTACATTCCCTGATTTGCTATCAATTAGAGTTAGAAACTTACTTCTGTCTCCAGTCATGTGTTTGGAGCATCCACTGTCAATATACCAGGGATTCTTTTTCCTTTGGGCTGATAGCACTAGTCCACACTTGTCATCTACTTTCTTATTCCAAACTTTGACATTTTCAGTAGTGGGGATCAAATCTGAATTGTATTTCCTTAAGCGACAGTCTGCAGCTTTATGACCATAATTATAACAGTTGTAACATTCTGGTTCACTGAATAATAGATCATAACGATTTTTATGCTCATATCTGTTGGTGTGTTTCACCTATGTCCTTCTCCCAATCATCACATGATTTGTAATATGTGATTGTTTGTTGCTTGGCTGTCTCAATCTTTGTTGTGGAAGATAGTTATTCATTGAATATCTTGATTGTTCATATCTAAATCTTAAAGAACAATTTATAGCTTTGCGACCAAAATTAGAGTAGAGAAAACAATAACCATAGAAAAAATCTGTGTACCTTGAAAAAATCTGTCTTCTTTGAGGAGGTCGACTTCTGTCATGCCAATAATCTTTCTGGTCTACAAATTCACTTCTGGGGATTTTTCTTTCATTTCTTCTTGGTGGCTGATTTTCCTTCTTTGTTTCTGCAGAGTGATTGTTGTCTATGTTTGAGGATTTGACAAACTTGATAGATTATGTATTACTTGGATGACCACTACTTGATATTTTTTCATATCCCAATCCAACTTTCAACTTTGAATTTCTTTGCTAATTTGGAATGGAGGTTAATTCATCTAAGGCTTTAATACTTGGCAGATTTTGATGATACAATCCTTTAAATTTCTCCATTTCTTTTCTAGTTTTTACTATTTCTTCTTCTAAGGCTTCACACCTGACTTTCTTCTCTGACAATTGTTGTTTCAGTATGTCTTCTAT
>SNQJ01S0111168.1:18530-42985 GCA_010110895.2 Picea sitchensis | reverse complement strand
GAGTTTAATGATTGGGATCTATTACACTCAACCAAAAAATAGAAGGTTGTCCCCAAAGATAAAATTCAGAAAAGTGGGTTTGAATCAATACCCATAAATAATTTCCCCTTTGACCCATGTTAGAAACTCACTTTTCTTGTGGAAAAATTATCCCCCATCTCTATTCATGTTCCATAGCAGTCGATATCACATTTTATTTATTAAAAATAGAAATACAATATGCATATTACATCACTTGTACATAGCCACATTTCATTTTATCTACATTAAGCATTAATTAAATTGGGTATTATAGTGGGGATGTTATAAGAACCATTTTGTGCATAATAATCAAATTGAAAATATTACTTAGGAACCGTTGGAGGCATGCATCATTTGTCCTATTACTAGCCCTTTATCATCATTCGTGGTCATGTTATTGAAGAAAAAATGCAATGGCAGATGTATTTTGTCTTCTTTGATCTTAATAAGTGGATCATCAAAGACAAATTCCCCATCACGATTATTGATGATCTCTTGAATGAGTTTCATGGTGCTAAGTTCTTCACTAAATTGGACCTTCGCTTAGGATACCACCAAATCTAGATGAAGGAGGTGGACATTCCTAAGACATCTTTTTGCACACATGAAGAATGTTAAGAGTTTTTAGTGATTCCCTTTGGACTTTGAAATTCCCTATTGACATTTCAGAGCCTCATGAGCAATCTTTTTCCACCCTTCCTACACAATTTTGTAGTTGTATTATTTGATTATATCTTTATTTATATAAAAACCCAAGAAGCACATGTAGAGCATGCTAATAAATCCCTACAACTCCTTTGGGAAAACTAGTTGTTCCTCAAACGTTTCAAATGTGCTTTTGGCACTTTATAGGTCAAACACTTGGGTCACATTGTCAGTGAGGATGGCCCTACAAATCGATCCCAATAAAATTGAGGCTATTTAAGGTTGGTCATACCCGTAGACTTTGAAAATCTTATACGGTTTCTTATGACTTACAAGCTACTATAGGTTGTTTGTGAAAAATAATGAGTGAATTTCACCCCCTTAACCACCATAATGAAAAATAATTCCTTTGTATGGAATGATTCCATAGAGTAGGCCTTTTCATATTTAAAGGAAGACATGTGTAATGCACCTATCTTAGTCATTCCCAATTTCACTAATACTTGTGTCTTGGAATGTGATCCTTCATGTAAAGGTCTTGGAGTCATGTTAATGCAAGAGGGATGCCCCTTGGTATTTACTAGTAAATAATTGTGTGATAGAAATTTGGGAAAGTCCACTTATGAGAAAGAGATGATGGTCATCCTTCATGTAGTTGATACTTGGATCCCATATCTAATTTGGAGGTTCTTCTAGATCAATACATACCATCATAGTTTGAAGAAGTATTTTTAGGAATAGAGGTTTTCAACCCTAGATCAAAAAAAGTGGGTCATTAAGATGCTTGGGTATGATTATGATATCATATATAAGAAGAGAAAAGAGAATGTAGTGGTTGATTCTTTCTCTACGAAATATGAGAAGGAAGTATCTATCTTTTCTTTATACTTACCCATACTATATTGGATCACAAAAGCTCGACATAAATGTTTGGCAAATGACATAGAGGTTCAAATAATCCAAAGACTTTACAAGGATCCTAGGGCTCCGTAAGGGCTATAATTGGTAGCAATATACCTTGCAATATAAAGGGCATGTTTTTTGGTTCAAAATTCTATTTTAAAATTAAGGACCTTAGAGAAGTTGCATTAATTCCCCACAAGGGGTCACTTTGGCTTTTAGAAATCCTACAAACAAGATAAGTTCTCTTCTTCTAAGGAAGGAATGAAAAAGGGAATCCTTACTTGTGTAGTTGAATGTGATGTTTTTCAAAGGAATAAGCATGAAATAGTGAAAAATATTGAGGCATTGCAGCCACTATGTATCCTAGTCATTGTTTGGATTGACATTTCCATAGATTTTATAGTGGACCTGATGAAAGAAGGAAACAAATTGGTCATCATGGTAGTATTTTTCGACCTTCCCAAATATGCTCAGTTTGTGCCTTACAACATGCATTTACATCCTTCATAATGCCCCAAGTATTCATGGATCATATTTTTTTAGTTACATGGAATGCCCACTTCCATTGTGTTATATTGTGATCTGATCTTCACCAACAAAATATGGTAGGAATTGTTTAAACTACAAGGCATAAAATTGAATATGAGCATAAATTATCATCCCCAAAGTAATGGTTAAATCTAGGTGGTCAACAAATGCTTGGAAACCTACTCATAATGGTTTATTGAAGATCAACAAAACTATTGAGTTCAATGGCTACCCATTGATGAATGTTATTATAACACCTCTTATCATAGTTCCACCAAAATGGTACCTTATGAAGTTGTCTATGGAAAAAAATCTCCATTCGCTTCCTATCTACTAGGCACATCCAAGGTTTAGGAAGTGTATCACACACTTAACACTAGAACAACCATTATTTTTGCATAGTAAGGATAATGTGGGTTTGGATCAATATTGAATGAGGCAACGAGTCAATAAACATCACTATGAGAATTATTTTGATGAAGGGTATCAAGTGTTCCTTTGTCTCGAATCATAGATGCAATCCTGTTTTAAATACAAGTTCTTGCATAAGATGGAACCAAAATTCTATGGTCCTTATTGGATACTCCAACACATTGGATTAGTTGCCTATCAATTTTCTCTTTTGACACACTCCAATATTCACCCAATTTTTCATCTTTCCTATTTGAAGAATGTTGTGCGGCCAAATTTGTGATTTTATACCATCCTTCCAAAAATTGATGAAGAGGGTTATTTTTGTTACAACTCTAGGAAATATTGGCTACAAAAGAATGTTGATTTCACCATCCACAATTCACAAGGTCCTAATATAGTGTAAGGATACACATCTTAATGATGCTACTTGGGAACCAACATTGACTTTATAGTAGTTTCCACACTTGCATCCTTTATGGAAATGCTATTGTCGAAGGGTCAGGGCATCTTAGGACCCTACCCTACCCTAACTTCCCTACTTTGGGGTTGCTTAGGAGTTAGTAATTGATGTATGAGGTGATATTCTTTGAATAAGGCTTATTAGGTAGTGAATTGGTAGTTACTCAATGTAAAAAGATCATTTTTATTAAATAAGTCCCACTAAGTGGTCGGTGCTCATTACACATGGAACCACAAATAGATAGAGTTTTTCCAGGGATAACTATTTATAGAGCTAGCAGGTTATGGAAAGTTTTGTTATTAAATTGGATCTTTTCTCAAAAAAGGTTTCCCCCTTGATGAGGCTGATGAACATTTCTCTCTCTTTTCTAGATTGTCAATACATGGATTGTATTCTACAGGTTCTATATCACTATCTCTTATTTTTCATTTCATATTTCTTGAATAATTTCCCAATAATCATTGTTTTGGCTAGTGAAATACATTATAGATTTTGGGGTCAAAGAAGTATCATGATCAAACTATATCGGAGTTTTGCAAGATGTGAAGCCTCTTAAAAATAGAGTGGCAAGAAACCTTCCATTGGACATTTGACGACCCTTGGAAATATTGCATAGGAACATATACCTAATGACAAGTGGAAGAAACTCGATTCAAAGAAATATTCTTGTTTAGGTTCGATATTCTTAAGATTCAAAGGCTTATTGACTATATTATCTATTCAATTAGGAAGTGGCATGTTGATGATATATTATATTTGATTAAAATATGTCAATAATAAGACTCAGACACTTGACCTTATGCCTCTGGTTATATTTTAGCTGGAAATCCTAATATTTTAATATCGACTTTTGACTTAGGATCCTTTACATCTTTGACATTGTCTTCAAGTATGATCTTTTAACCTAAATAGATTGGACTAATAGTATTGCTTAATCTACTCACAGCGAATTCTTTTCCTAAATGGGTAATAAATACTATTAAATTTGTTGGAGTAAATGTTGGTAGTACAATTGATTCAAGGAGAATAACAAGGTAGAAACAACAAGCTAATGTTTCACTCACTATGCTTGTGTTAGAGAAATGTGATCTTGATTCATGTGTAGATGCATATAATCGACCAAAACGGGAAATTTTCATGAATGAAGAATACAACTCGATGATGAATAATGATACACGGGATTTGGTTCCATATTTTCAAGATAAAAACATTGTCAACTACAAGTGGGTCTATAACATTAAGTTTGCATCTAATGGACTTGTCAAAAGAAATAAGATTTTACTTGTGGAAAAAGGGTTTTCTTAGTAGGAAGGAATCAATTATATAGAGATCTTTGCCTAAGTAGAAAAGATTAATTTTATATGTGTGATACTCTCACTTGCAACTAGTTTTTTCTAGCAAATCATTATAAGGAAAACACCAATTGGTAGAGATTTTATAGAAACACTTATCCCTTGATTTTTTTAGCAAAGGTTTTTGGTGGAGGTAGGCAACCAAAGGTTTTAATAGATTTTTTTGTTTTTATTTTTATTTTGTGTGCTTATATCATATAGACATTGGTGCACTTTACTGGAACATGCACCAGAGAACAACCATACCAAAAGAACTTATGTAGGTCACAATATTTTATGAAACATGTCCGTCTTTTAAAAAAAAACCTTAATAGTGCTCACATTCTAATTAATTGCGTCAATGCATACCTATACCATGTGAATAGAATCAGGTTAAAATATCTTATAAAAAACATTGATAGGTTAAACTATTTTTTAAAAGTGGGTCATTAAAAAAAATGTTTTAATGCGTCCTTTAGACATAAGTGTGCCAATGCATAATCCTTCCATGTGCATTGAGGTAGGTTAAAATATTTTTAAAAATTGTGAACATTTTTTCAAAAACATTGATATCAGTGTGTCATATATATTCAACCACATTGGTGCATAATAATACCAAGCACATTGTTGTAGATTAAAATATTTAAAAATAGCATTGTGCACGATACCTATAAATGCACCAGTGTGTAAGCATACCACACACACCAAATCAAGTTTAAATATTTTATAGAAAACATCAACGAGCTAAAATATTTTAGAAAATTGAATCATTAAAAAAAACTATTTGGTGAATCTTTTAGACATAAATGCATTGATGCATAATGCTTCCATGCACATGCACACTAATGTAGGTTAAAATATTTTTAAAAATATTGACCGTTTTTTCAAAAAAATCATGTTGGTGCACCATATATATTTCAACCATACAAACGTATAACAATACCAAGCACACTAATGTGGATTACAATATTAAAAATATCGATGCAATCGATACCTACAAATGCACCTTTGTTTCAATACATGTGATATTAAAAAATATATAAATATCAAATTCATTTATATTATTCATTGAGTGCTTCACACCCATACAAGCACAAGCACTAGTACTCACTATCCCCTAAAACCACTCCATTGTTTAGTGTTTTCAGATTTCCTAATTCCTCGATTATTCACTTCCATGGTGTACTTGTGTTCATTTTAGAATTTTCCAAATAATACCATTTTTTAATTTTTTCTCTACATGAAAACCGTTCCTCCTTGGTAAATTATTTAGTATCCCTTAATGTACATTTTCAATGGATTACATTTTAAAATTTGGCATTAATTTGCTTTTTTTAATTATTTAAAAACAAATTACCTAGTGTGTCCACGACATTCATATCGCACCACCCGTCAATGCTCTTATAGGCTGCACTAATGAGTAGTCCTACGATGCTTCACAAATTCACTACATAAATACATATTTAACACCAAAATTTCTCATGCTCTCTGGTGTGCTAACATATACACAGATTGACACTCCTCCAAGTATAGGATCACCACACATCATTTGGAATAATTTAAGAGGGTGGCGACATGCATTAATATATAATAGTACTATATATGCTCATACCAACTGATGGTGCTTAAATAATATGAAGCGGTGTTTCCGTACATTATAAGTGAACCAAACATAGTTAAGATTTTCCAATGAATTTCCCACGCTCTCGAGTGCATGACTAGATGTACAAATGCACCATCTATGATGCACCAATTTAAGCACACTATAGTTTCCCAAACCAAATAACGATGCTCATATAGGGAACATCAGTTTACATTCTTTTGTACATTATAAGTGCACAGGAAAACCATAAAATGTTTGCTAACAAATTATGTGCTCTCTTTTCTGCACTAATAAATTTACATATATATCATCTATTAGTCCATTTAATAAGATAAATACACCAATGATAGTTTATTCATAAGCCCAAACTGATTAGATGGTTTTCCATATTTTTTCGACAATTTTTGTATTTTCTTAGATCATTATTGTAGTGTGGTGGATGGGAGACGTCTCTTCCTTTTGCTTCATAGTTTTTTACTTTATTTTCTCAGAAATTTCTTGTGACTTGGTTGATATTCAACTACCAACCTCCTAAGATGATGACTAATGTGTATATGCATGTTATGACCCAAAGGGGGAATATATAGGGTTAAGTGTATATGATATGACCGCAAGGGGGGCATATATGGGGATAAATGTACATATAATGTGTATATATATATATTTAATTGGGTTGGTATAATAGTAAAAGATCCTCTTGTGTAGGTGTGAATATGTATATATAGAGATCATGAAATCATTATTGAGACATGAGAATTGTGATCTATAAATGTATTTGGTTATGTGGAGGAGGTTCTCCTATTATTTAAGGAGTTATTGTGTAACTTATCTATATTGGAGTTGTGCTCCATGCTCACATTCTATACATGGTGTGTACCTCTATTATGTTGTGATATTTTAATAATTTGGAACATTACATTTGTATCAGAGCATCGATCATAGGGTTTTTATCCCTCAAGAACGTCATCTTGGAACTTTTGCTATAATTTTTTTTGTTACTAATTTATGCTTCTGGGTCATTATAATTTCCGAGATACACCATGTGGAAGATATAGTTTTTTACTAGTCCTATAACTAGTCTCAAACAAATGTTCCGGGTAAAAACATCATATCTTTATCAAAGATAATCCAAATTTAGTGAGACTTATTTCATTGGAAAGAGGGTTGATAATCCAAATTTAGTGAGACTTATTTCATTGGAAAGAGGGTTGTCTGTAGTATTTATGTTACAATTTTTAGAATCATATATAAAATATTTTATGTGTGGCATTTTGTACAAGTTTGCTCTCCTGAAAAGGCCAAAAATCAGCAAGGTTTGGGAAAGTTACCCTAACTTTCACATGGCACATCCAAATTTGTTCAGACATATGGCATTGAAGAGAAGACATTTCAGAGTAATACAAGTCTAAATTTCTAACTCATAGGGGCAGAAATTTCATAAATACATGAGAAGGAATGTCGGCTAGGAGGACAGACTCCAAATCAGGGTTTCAAATGTATGTTTAATTAAAACTATGATAACTTTTCATTGGGATATCTGATTGAGCTTATTCAAAAACCATTGGAAAGAGAAAACATAGAATATTATATTGGAGCAAGGATTATAAATATTTTATAAAATTATCCTTAATATATGGAGGTTGAAAGTGATGATTATGGTTAGACCTCAATTAAGAATCAATGGTGATACTAGAATTTACAGGAGATGAAGATAAAGATTGATCCATATTTTATGAGAAGAATGAAATGAATACAGATTATTATTATTCTTAACACAGAAAAACAAGGAAAAATAACAAAGATACAATAAAATTGGATTCTATTTAATAAGGAAATACGCTGAAACTATAAAATGCAGACTAAAAACAAGCTTGCTAGAATGGTGGTGGCTTATCTCTGAGAAGAGATGTGACAGTTGAGCTCATTCGCAAGAATATGTTTACAATGAGGCTCTCCAAGAATTTTTATAATAAACAAGAATTCCAAAACCTTGGACATCCAAAAACCTATCCCTAGGAGATGAAGAACCAAAAGCCATGTGGGCCCTGTTGGGGTAAGTTAGTACATCAACTTCTCGGGGTCGTAAATTTTGCATACGATCTTCGTTTTAGGCGCACAATAGCCTGTTGGAAAGGTCCATCCGAGGACTACACATGTTGTCGTCACATTGTGGTTAAATCTTATATTGTGACTATGGAGATCCCTAAAAACGTTGTTTATGGCCTCAAAACAACCCCGAAAGTTCAGGACCTGAAAACTAGAAAAAAAACTGCCAAAATGAAAAGCTACCAAAATGATCCAGTTGGAATAGGTGGGAAGACACCGACATCCATCTGGATCAATCCTCCCCCATTAAGAAGAAATGGTCTCCATTGCGTTGATTTCCCCATTAGATGAGGAAATTTCTGCTGAATTTGGCCCTAGGTGAGCCACATGCCTTGGTGCAGGAGTTGTCCTACTTTGACAACTCGATAAAGTTGGATCCTCTGCTGGTGAGTGACCTTGCCCTGTGTGTCCACAATATGATCATTGAATTCCTTTTGCATGTAGTCAGGGTTGATCTCTGTTGGTGTCAAATATTATACTATCTCTGAAGTGTCCAATAATGGTGGGAAATATGGTCGAAGTAGATCGACGTTGAACACTGAGTGTAGGCTAAGGTAAGGGGGAAAGTTGAGCTCAAAATTATTGTCTCCCACAACCTTGGTGATGGTGTAATTTCCATAACGGAGTGGGAGAAGCTTCCAATGGAGCCATGTAAGGAGTTCTTTCTGCAAGTGCAACCAAACTTTGTCTCCCACTTGAAACTTATGTGGCACCCAGTGTTGATCATAACGTTGCTTGTACTTGACATTGGACTTCTGTAAACAAATCCTAAACCTGTCGGAAAATCTGTTGTATCCTCTCATGAACCGGGTGGCTTTGTCAACTTCAATTGGATCAGGTGACGAGTTGGATGAGGTGTCCGCAAGGGGTAGTGCAACATCCATGGGACCCAATGGTTGGAATCCTAACCCCACCTGAAAGGGGTTGTGGCCGATTGAGATATGTAGGGCTCGGTTGTAGATATGTTGAACATAGGGAAGACTCTCATCCTATGTGCGTGGGTGCTTGGAATTGTACATGCACATGATATGCATGATCATCCAATTGATGACCTAGGTTTGGCCATTTGTTTGGGAGTGGAAGGTAGTGGATTTGGTGAGCTTGGTGTCCAACAGTGACCAGAGGATCACATAGAATATGTTGAGGAACCGACGAACCCAATCTAAGACAATGGTTTGTGGGATTCCAAAATGTACCAATACTCGTTCAAAGAAGATCTTGGAAGTGGCCTTCATTATGATGCTCTTCTTGCAGGCGGCCATAATCACCATCTTGAAAAAGCGATCAACAACCACAAAAAACATAGTCATTTCCCCTCTTGGTGGATGGAATGCCCGATATGTATTCCATTGAGATGGATTCCCATGGCTTTTTAGGAGTAGGAAGAGGGGTGTACAAGCCATGTTTCTTAGTGGTCGGTTTGGAAATAACATAGGAAGTGCAGAACTTGATATACTTGTTGACATCTTGTCGAAGTTTTGAGCAGTAGAAATGTTGTTGCAACACTACCACTATCTTTTCGACATCAATGTGTGCTACCACTAGAATATAGTGGGCTTCCCAAATAATCTTCTCTTGCTCACTTGATGGAATAAAAAGATGGCCCAGATGGCACAACAACGCATCCTGAAGATGAAAATTAGTGGCAACTGAGTTTGTGCCCAACATTTGGTAGGTGGTGGAAAATTCAAGGTCTATCTCATAGAGGTGGGGCCATCCATAGGTCTCGTGGTCACAAGAGTCTAACACCTTGGTGAGTGTCGCGATTGGAGTTCGGTTAAGGAAATTAGAGTCTCGGTTGGTACTTCTTGTTTTATACTTGATGTTGAGGTAGAACTGCTGCAAGTATGTGGACCACTTATGAAGGTGGTCAAATTTCAATTTTCCTTGTGTCTGCATGAATTGTAGTGGCTTATGATCAATGTGGATGATTTTCGCCTTCCCAAGAATGTAATTCCTCCATTGGCGGCAAGCTTGCATAATGGAGTACATTTCTTTGTTGTAAGTAGGGTACTTATGGATGACATCTGATAGTGTCTCACTATGATAGGCCATGGGGTGGCTGTGCTAAGTGAGAACTGCACCCACGACATAGTCTGAAGCATATATCTCTATCTCAAAGGGTTATTACAAGTTTGGTAATGAAATTACTGGGGTTGAGCATAAGCGTTGCTTCAAATCATCGAACGCTTGTTGTTGGGACATGCCCCACACACATTTTTTCTTACCACCACCCTTAGTTACTTGGATGAGGGACCATACAATATGGGAGAATCTCAACACAAACCTACGATAGAAATTGGCAAGGCCTAAGAAGATTTGAAGCTCAGTGAGTGTGGTTGGGGATGGATAGTCACAGATGACCTGGATCTTGGATGGATCCACATGCACACCATGTTGATCAATGACGTAGCCTAGGTATTGGACATTGTCCATGCCGAAGGAGCATTTTTCCAAGTTGGTATATAGCTTATGTTGTCGTAGGGTGTGCAAAACCTATTGAATATGCTGCAAGTGTTCCACCCAATTCTTGTTGTAGATGAGGATGTCATCCAGATACACCACTACAAAGAGGTCGCAAGATATTGTCCATCATCCTCATGAAATTTTTTGGAGCATTTTCCAAACCAAAGGGCATGACCAACCATTCAAAAATACCTTCTTCTGACTTCAAGGCGGTTTTCCATACATTTGTATTTTCTATTGGGACCTGTTGGTAACTGGATTTCATATCAATATTACTGAATCATTTTTCCCCCTTGAGCTCATCAAGGAGAATGTCAATTCGAGGAATCAGGTACTGGTTCTTGACTGTGATTTTATATAGGGCTTGGTAATCAATGCAGAGTCGTCAGGTCCCGTCTTTCTTCTGCATTAGTACGATTGGGCTCCCACAAGGCAATGAGATGGGAAGGATGTGCCCCTTCTGGAGAATTTCTTAGATATATCGCTTTATCTCCTAATTCTCTAACAAATAACGACATTAGACTGGCCCATTGGGTGGCGGTGCATTGGGGGTCAGATCGATGGGATGCTTGACCTGACAGTACATAGGTACCCCGGTAAGTGAGGAGAAGACATATTTATATTCTTCCACGACCTTATCCACTTGATTTTTTTGTGTGGAGAGATTGACCACAGAGGCCCTGGATGTGGTTGCAATCTTTTGCTTGCTCTGAGAACGAATCATGAAGAATACAAAATTCTCATTCAGGAAGATGACCTTCCTTCATTTCTTGGCAGATGTCAAGGAAATAGCACTAGGTGGGGCTGCCTCAGGTTGCCTATACAATTTCTTGTCCAAAGTAATAATAACACTGTAAAGCCTAGAATCATATACAACATGATGTTTCCATAAATAAGGTTGGCCCAAGAGAACATTACAAAATTCTAGAGGAGAAACATCACACAGTACCTTATATTTAAAGGGCTTGATGTCGTACGACATGAGACACTTTTGGATGACGTGGAGATCACTTCTTTGGCAGAGCCATCCAATGGTGTAGGGTTGCAGGTGTGGCATTGTCAGTAGGGCTAGTTTATTGAAAACCTTTGCTGAGATGAGGTTCTTCTGGCTACCGCTATCAAATATGAAGTGCAGTGGGGTGACTTTCACCCACATATATGAATGAAAGAGGCACTCTCCTTCTTCTGGATCATCTGGTTCATCGGGTTGGATATTAGTGGTAGAAATGGTGGCACTAGGTTCCACGTCAATGATCTATCTCCCCATTTATGGTTCTGACTCAGAGTCGGAACCCACATCTGATTTAGATGCTTTCACCTCAGCCACCAGTGATTGCTTTGAGTGAAAATCAACAATGTTATGCTAGGGGATATTATGGAAGTTGCACCACTTCCCAATATCTTTCTTCATCTTTATAATGTCCTTATGTCCTGAGGATGTCCATTTTTTATATGTCTTTTGTTATGCAGTTTGGGGCTTCTCTTTCCTTACTTTTGCTGGGAGGGGTTCCCAGGCCCAAATTGTCACATTTTTTTAAAGCTTATTCTCAATTTTGACGGCATATCGATAGGCCGCGGCCAAGGATGAGATGTCCATAAACTCCATTTCACCCTAGATGTATCTATGCAGATCATTATGATACTTGAGCACCGCATGTCGCTCTTAATCTTTGATACCTAGCTTGGTGCGCAAGGTATGGAAGACATTTATGAACTCTGGCATTGCTTGGTCTCTTTCCTATCGCAGTGTGGTCCATTTTGCATACAGGTAGTCATAACTTCTGATAGGGTAGTATTGGTCCTTAATAGAATCCCTGAAGGACTCCTAGGTGACTGCGACTGTAAATAATGAGGGTTCCTTTGTTTTCTTTTTCTCATAGAAATTCTCCCGCCAATCTTTGACATGGGGAACGACTTTGAGGAGTGCAAAAGTAATATTTTCTCTATTCGAAAAGTTATGGATAGAAAAATATCATTCTAGCAGATTCAACCATTTGTCTACAACATCTACGTCTATCTGACCTTCAAATATAGGAATATCAAAGTTGATTTGTACTTTGAAGGGGGTGACACCTCCGCTCGAGGAAGATGTGTCGCCTGTTGGTAGTTGTCGAAGTATTTGCGCAAAACTATCCATCATCTCATTCCTCTGTTATGTGAGGGATTCCTCGAGAAACATTTTTAAAGGACATCTTGTCCCATCGTCTTTATTTTCTCCCACCATGAGAGGTCACTTGGGTGTGCAAGAGATTTTGTCCTTAAGAGAAACAAGCTCGAGACCCAATTCTTTGTACCCTGACCTCGTCGAGAACATGCATTAAGAACAACAAGGAGCAAACTGCTCTGATACCACTGATCTGGGTTTTATGAGAAAAATGAAATGAATACATATTATTATTATTATTAACATAGAAAAACAAGGAACAATAGCAGAGATACAATAAAATTGGCTTCTATTCAATAAGGAAATATGCTGAAACTGTAAAATGCAGATTAAAAACAAGCTTATTAGAATGGTGGCGGCTTATCTTTGAGAAGAGATGTGACGAATGCGCTCATTTGCAATAATATGGTTACAATGAGGCTCTCCAATCCTTTTTACAGTAAACAAGAATTCAAAAATCCTAGAAATCCAAAAACCTAACCCTAAGAGATGAAGCACCAAAAGTCATGTGGGTCCTGTTGGGGTAAGTTAGTACATCAACTTCCCACGGTCGTAACTTTTTCATACAATATTCTTTTTAGGCGCACGATAGCCCATTGGAAAGGTTTGTCTGAGGAATACACATGTTGTTGTCACATTGTGGCCAAATTCCGCAGTGTGATTGTGGCGAGCCCTAAAAAGGTTGTTTAGGGCCTCAAAATGGCCCCAAAAGTTCAGGACCCGAAAACTAGAAAAAAAAACTACCAACCTGAAAAACTACCAAAATGAGTCAGTTGGAATAGGTGGGAGGCCACTGAAATCCATCTGGATCAAAGAAAAAATCAATGCAATGGAATGGTTGAAGGTTGTAAAGAAATATGATATGAATCCTTCAAGAGGAAGTTTTTATCTTTTTGGTCAAGCTCAAAAATGGTGGATAAGTATGGATACAGATACTAGATGGAACCTCACATGGGAAGAATTTGAAAAACTCTTCTCAGATAAATGGATTAAGGATAAAAAAATGGAGGCAATGTATACAATTCAATATGAGTTAAAAGAAGAAAAATAAAAAGTCTCCAAATTGAAAAAGGAGAATGAAGAACTAAGAAAATATATTATTAAGAAAGATGATCAGTTTTCCAAGATGTAATCCCTTAATGAATCACTCATTAAGGAGGTTAAGAACATAAATAAGGAAAACATTAGTGATGGAAAGTTTGAAAAAAATGATTCAAAGGAAGAATTGCAAAAGAAAGATGAAATATGTAGATTACAAAACAATAATAAAAAACTATTGGATGAGGTTAAGAGATTGAAAGAAGAGAGGAAGAATGATCAAAATCAAGAAGAAACAAGGATCTTGGATGAAGAATATACCAAACGAATTGAAGAGGAAATTTGCAAGATGGTTAAGGAATCCATAAATACTGATGAGGTAAAATTGGAATTGCAATCCAAAATTGAAGAAGGATGTCAGAATTTGATAATTGGGGTGACATTGCAGCTTCAAAAAGAGAAAGAATACATGATTCAAGAAGGTCACCAAAATATGCTTGAATACGTTGAACTTCATTTAGAGGATGTACATGACAAATATGATGGTATTATATTCAAGGATAGAGTAATCAAATACCAAGAAAAGAGGATAGAGGATATCATTGTCTCTAAAAAAATATAGATGAAATAGGTGTGCAGAGTGAAGAAAAACCATCAACTGTGAAACCATATTGACACCCTAATTATCATGAAGGAATTCAAGGAAGAAAAGAAAATCAATATCACCATTATCGAGGAAGAAGATGGGATACTCATCAATATTCATGTAATATGTAATCACAAAACCATTACTCAATAGGATATTATCATAGACCAACATCTACTACAAATTGAAGAAGATTCAACAACAATACATGGAATCAAGGGAACAAAAATTATCCTACAACTAGCCACCAAGGATTATGACAAAAAATAATTGATTTTAGATGGATGGATCATCATTAATGGAAATAAAAAAGTAGGAACATAAGAAAATCCTATTACTTGGTTTCATCACATGTGAATCCTTTAAATGCAAAGCTTCGAGGACAAAACTTTTTGGAGGGTACTATTTTATGACCCAAAAGGGGAGAATATAAGGTTAAGTGTATATTATATGACCCCAAGGGGGGGAATATATGGGGATAAATGTACATATAATGTGTAAATATATATGTAATAGGGTCGGCCTAATAGTAAAGGGGCATCATGTGTAGGTGTGAATAGGTATATATAGAGATCATGTATCCATTATTGAGACATGGGAATTGTGATGTATAAATGTATTTGGTTATGTGGAGGAGATTCTCCTATTATTTAAGGATTTATTGTGTAACTTATCTATATTGGAGTTGTGATCCATGCTTGCATTCTATACATGGCATGTACTTCTATTCTATTATGGTATTTTAATCATTTGGAACATTACAATGCACATATGAGATAAGATGTTGTCTAAGAGAGCCCAATTGGAGTACATGTGTTGGTCCGTGCGTGCAAATATTTTGACGCTTTTAGGTAGTGAGGATGATCACATCCTCTATCTTATACAATATCCTTATGCATGGATGGATTGAAGAGGATTTTTGAACATCCTTTTTATTTCATAGTGTAGCCAAGCCACCTGATATGAGAAGTAATATTATCGTTATATTTTGATTATTGTATGTGCATATTTTTTCCTCATTTAATACACATGTAATTGGTCATAATATTTTGTTTAGATTGTCTAATTATGGTTGTTTACTATTTTGTAGATATTGGCTTATACACTAGTGAGGGACCTCCTTCCTAGCTTGATGAAGATATAAAGGAGGTCGATGATCTATCTCAAGTACCCAAATCTAACATGCCATAGAGAATAGATCATATATTTCATCATTGGGTTACATATTAGTTGCGCACATTGATAGCTTGTAATGTACTCATAACCATATATTCTGTATGGAGAGTACATGGTACTTAAGAATTACATAATTTTTCCATTTTTCTACTCTGACACCACAATGTAACACACCCAACTCCATGTTGAGTCATGTTACTACCAATTTTCTCTGTGTACACCCTATTGATTTCAAATTTCTTTTATCTTGGCTTATATTTTCCATAAATTACCCACTATGATACCAAATAATAACATACCTTGCATATGATACAATTATGCAGGCCAAATAACATGCAATCTCATGCATAACAACATAAACATTCATAAATATAATGTGCATATTAATAATTAAAAGTACAACAACAATTAACACATAAAAACACATATAAGCACGACACTTTTCTTTTCTAAAAGTACCAACTAGCTGCAAATATTGGACATTCCACCCATTCATAGACATTTTTTTTCTAGTTCTCTCAATGGAAGGTCACCCCCAAGCTAGGATATGACTCCACTAGGGAAAATAAATTCCCTCAAGGCTAGATAAGGTATCACACGATACTAGGTTTAAACTAGGCCAAGGTACCAAAATATAGCAACAAATCCAACAAAAAATATCTAATTCCCATCAACCTACCCCCTTCTCTGCTCTGCAATCCCTCGGGCTATCCCACTTCCCTTCTATGGATCCATCATACGTCTGACATGAATTCTCAGAGTTGGGGCTCCAAGGGTTGCAACTGCTCTTGTGGAGTATCCAAGTACCCTTCATGCCTCACACCAAGGGAAACCTATCCCAAACATATCTCCCTCCAGGCTCCATCCTTCCCTAAGTCAATCCAAGGAGAATTATTCCCAATAGTCACAAATAGGATTCACTTAGAACCCACAAAGTATTCAAGTCACGGGGTCATAGTGGCTCCTTAGTTCACACTCCACATGCAATAGTAACAATCCTTATTGGAATGGTCCATAATGATACATTTTCCATTGAAAACAAAGATTATATATGCATGGTTCCTTTTTTACAAGTGGAACTCAGGTAGCCACCTTCCCATCACTTAAGAATTTAGGATACAATAAAATGAAATAAGACTGAGGACTTAGGAATATATACTATTGTATTTCTTAAATTAAGCCCCCTTTCCCTTTCATGGAGTCCTATCTCCCGATACTCTTTTCATCCATTGGTATACATCAGTGATGTATTTAATTAATGAGAGTTTATGTACATATTACAATACATGATCTTTGGCCTCTGGTCATCATAGGCTCTCCGACCCAAAAACATACATACATGGGAACTTCATCCCAAAAACCATATTGGCTCACCAATCTATAAAACAATATGTACATATACACATTTACAACCTAGGGATCAATCCAGGGGTATTACATTCCCCTCCCCCTTATTTATGCACTATCCTTGATGCACTATATACATGTGTACAATCATTTTTTTTTTAAATTTGTGGCTAATCCTCTTCATGGTGTCCTTATGCTCCCATGTAGCATTTTTAGGATTGCAGTAGGTCCATTGGACCTTTATTAGGTCGATGGTTCAGTTCCTAAGAAATTTGAGAATCATGTCCAATATGCGCATGGGTTGGACTTGAAAGTTTCCCTAGCACTCCACTTGGATCACATTCCAATCAATTATGTGGTTAGGGTCAGGAACATACTTTTTAATTATAGACACATGAAACACATTATGAATTCACATGGACATAGTTAGTGAAAACATGTATGCAACGAAACCAATACTCTCTAGGATTTAAAATGACCCATTGTAGGGTGCTGCCAATTTCGAGTAGCTTCCCTATTTCACTGAACTTTTCTTAACCTTCACTTTTAAAAATACATGGTTTTCCATTCAAAATTATCTATGTGCTTTATCTTTATCTGCATAATATTTCTACCTATCTTGTACAACCTTTAAGTGTTGCTTTATATTTACCATCTACTCTTCCATTTCCTTGAGCAACTCTAGCCCAACAATTGCTTTGTCTACTGGGTTGTCCTAGCTCATGAGCATGTTTCACTTTCTTCCACATAGTGCTTCAAATGGAATCATCTTCAAGGATGCATGATATCCATTCTTATATGCAAACTCAACCAAATGAAGGTAGTTTTCCCACCGTGAAGGATTTTCCATTACATACATCCTCAACATACCTTAAATCGTCTAATTAATCCTCTTTATTTTCCCATCTGACTCTAGATGATATGTTGTGATAAAATTCATATTTGTCCCAAATCCCTTAAATAACCCTATCCAAAAATTTGATGTGAACTTGGAATCTCTATTAGATACAATTTCCTTAGGCACACTATATAGCCTAGAAATTTCCTTCATTTGAATTTATGCAATGGTGGCTACCTTGTGTGTCATCTTTTGCAGAATAAAATGTGCAACTCTTGTGAGCTTATCCACCACTACCAAGGATAATTTTAAGGATGGAAATTTATACTAAAATGTATAAGCCTGGGCTATTATTACTAGTCCTTAATATGCAAAATGTAAAATGTCTAGAGATAGTTTTGTAAAAATATTCAAATTTATAAGGATATTAGATAGTTTCTATAACATTTTGGCAATTTTTAAGGTAAAATAATTCTATTCTATGGAATCTGGGAGAATCAATTTTAGAAAAAAATGGAAATTTGCAAATCTTTTTTTGGTAAAACCATCGAAAATTAGCCCATTTGCGAAATTTAGTCCTTAAAATCTTCTATGACCACTACCATGATGTAATTATGTTGTTTCACTATTCTAAGGAGCTTAGTGATGAAATCAATGGTAAGAACCTCCCATTTCCACTTAGGAATGGGTAATGGTTGTAACAATCTAGTTGGATGTCTATGCTCAGCCTTTACCTTTTGACATTTCATGCACTTGGCTACGTAATAAACCACATATTTATTCATACCTGGCCAAAAATATTGACCTCTTATAGCTACAATAGTTTTATGGTACCTTGGATGTCCAACATAAGGCACAATATGCATTTTTTTTGACACACGTTTCTCAATTCCTGAGAATTAGGAACACAGACTTTGTTTATGTACAATATAATCACATCCTCTTTCATCTTGTAATATTTATATTTCAGTTGTAAATTACCTTTCCGCAAGCCTTGTTTTAACTTGTATATGGTGTTGATCTAAAATTATAGTCTCTAAAATTATGATTTTTAAATTTGATATGTACATGCTTATGATTATGGCATGCATCTCATGCACCCTCCTACTGAGTGTATCTACCACTTTTTTCTCTTTGCTTTTAATATGATTTATGTCAAAGTCATATTCATTGAGAAATTCTAGCCATCTAACTTGCCTAGCATTTAATGTTGGTCACTCAAACAAACATTTCAGACCACTATGACCTATACTCACCTCAAATTTTATGCCCATGAGATAATGTCTCCACATTTTCAACACATGGACAATAGGTGCAAGTTCCAAATCATGTGTGGCATAATTCATTTCATTCTCTTTGAGCTTCCTGGACTCATAACAAATAACATGCCCATTGTGTGTAAGGACTCCACCAAGGCCTTCCTTGCATGCATTAGTGCACACAATGAAATCCTCCTTTGGATCAACAATATTCAATATTGATGCACTTGTCAATAAATCCTTCAAGAACTAAAATCTTTCTCCACATTCATAAGTCCATTCAAACTTCACATCCTTATTTTGCAAAGAAGTGATTGGGTGTGTAATCTTTGAAAATCCTTCAATAAACCTCCGATAATAACCTGCAAGTCCCATGAACGATATCACCTATGATACATTCTTTGGTGTTGGCCATTCTTTAATGACTTTTATCTTCTCCAGATCTAATAATATGCCTTCCTATGAAATGTTATGGCCCAAATAGTGAATCTGCTTCTGGTAAAATGAGCATTTTCTCATCATTGCATACAATTGATGATCCCTTAACACCTGTAGCACCATCCTTAAGTGATTTTCATGTTCTTCTTCAGAGTTAGAATATATGAGAATGACATCCAAGAAAACAATCACAAACTTTTCTAGATACTCTTTGAAAACTCCATTCATAAGACACATGAAGACAAGCAATGCATTGGAAAACCCAAATGGCACCACTACATATTCATAATGGTCATACCTTATTCTACATGTTTTATTACTAATATGTTCTTCTTTAATCCTCACTTGGTGGTAGCTTAACCTAAAGTTAATATTGGAAAATATCTTTGCATCTTTCATCTGATTGAAAATATCATATATCCTTGGCAAAGGATACTTTTTCTTAACGGTAACCTTATTTAGATACCTTAAATCAATGCACAACCTTAAGGTTCCATCCTTCTTCTTAAAAAATAGCACTGGGGAACCCCAAGGTGAGACACTTGGGCATATGTATCCCTTATTCAAAAAAAAATCAAGTTGCATTTGCAATTATTTTATCTCTGGCGTGCTCATCCTGTAAGGAGGCTTGGACACTTGGGCAGCTCCAAGCACCAAATCAATGTCTCTCTTTGGTGGAAAACCTAGTATCCCACCAAGCACATCTTAAGTTCTCTCAGGATTTCATAATCCTCAATATTTGGAACCTTATCTTTGGTTTCCTCCTCCATGTGTTTTCTTTCATGTTGTCCAAGGCTGTATAAATCCTTGGCATGCTCCTTCCCATTTCTTCTATTGTATCGACCTCCTGGATGTTGTGAACAATCCCCATTCTCTCTCCCTTTTAAGGAAAATTCTTGTACATGTGATCACATTCACATCCCCAACACTTTAGGGGTTGATGTTTTGGATTTTTCCCCAAAGAATCTGACATATTTGGTTCACTTTGTATTTGTTTCCCTTGATAATATGTTTGAGGGTTATTCTTGAAGAAAGTTGTCTTTAATTCATTCTTCCTCTACTCCATATTTCCTTTCTTATTATCATCCCAAGCCTTTTGGAAATATGGTCGTCCTTTATTCTTCTCATACATATATTTATCCTTATGGATTCCTCCAATGTCTTGGGCTCATCAAATTGAATCTTAACCCTATAGAATGATGGTATCCCACTCAAGAATCTATGTACTTTCACTTTCTCATCCTTGATGAAACCCACGTATCTCAAAAGTTTCAAGAACTTATTTTTGTACTCTTCCATGGTCATATTCCCAAGCTTGAGTTCAAAGAACTCTTGCACCTTCTTATCATAGTAATTATCTAACAAGTTTTGCTACTGAAATTACTTCTTGAATTCCTTAGAAGAGACTCTATTCTCATACAAATTATTGACCTTCTTTAATTGATCCCACCGCATGGATGCTTTCCCTTGAAGATGATAAATGGAAATTCTTACTTCAAGGTTTGAAGAGTAATCATGAAGCTGTAAATATTTCATTCTGTCGAATAACCATGTTTTATCATCCTCACATTTCCCGTGCTCTCCATCAAATGTTGGTGGCTTGAGCTTCATGAGCTCTCCTTGCAAACATTCCAACTCATACCTTCTCCTTCAATGCTCGACAAGCGATATACTTGGTCTTATTTTTAACTCTAAGAATGCATATTATATCCTAGATGAATTTTCCAAGTGAATGATAGTTCCTACTATCACTTCTTGAATGCCTTGATCCTCTATGATCATCCCTCCTATCATGAGGTTTGTGCTCTATTGCCTACCTTGTATTGGATTCTTTCTTGATTTACCTTTGCAAATTTTTCGACTCTATAGTAGTTAGGAGTTAATATTTTTATGATATTCTTGTGATCTTACCATCCTTTCATTATTAACCATGTAACTCTGTGCTTCCATCCTCAAACTCTTCATAGCTTCAACCAGCTCTATTGGTTCCACTCTATGTTTATGCCCATTGGACTCTGTCTCCTCATTGCCTAGGTTAATATTTAGACCTTTCACCTCTTCTTCATGGTTGTAGGTTCTTTATGCATCCTCCACATATTTGGTTCTCATATTGAACTTGATTTGTCCTGCTTACACCCTAGCTCTATCAAATGTGAAATAAATCATTGTTGTTAGAGTTATGCATAAGATAACATTTTCATTAATTAGGCTACAATCCCTTTTTCATCTCAATTTATAAGGAACACTAATGCTAATCCAATTGGATATTTGTGGCCACCCACCTCTTCCACAGAATCAACATGGTTCTCCATATCGACAATTTTGTTATGATTTTCTGGGATTTTTTGGGTCCTAAACTTCTAGATACATTTAGAGGCCCTTAACAATATTTTTAGACAAGCGATGTCAGCTTGGCTTTACATTTAGCAAATCCATGACATATTTTTTTACTATTTTCCTAGGTTAGATATTTTCAATGAGCTACCATGCACGCCAAATGGAGATTGTATGCAAAATTTTTGTTCTTGAAAAATCGATGTAGAAACTAACACCCAAAAATACATTTTTGTATTTCAAAACACCTTTTAGAACTTCGCCTCCTAGGTTTAGGGTTTTGGACCTTTAGGGTTATTTCTTTATGTTAAAAGGGCATCCTTTCATCCTCTTGTATTAGATTTTTGTGAATGAGCATAGCCTCCATTTCTCTCTCTTAAGAGATAATCTACCACCATTCTAGCCAGTTTGTATTCTATAGTATTCTACTATTTTATTCGTTAATAGAAGCTAGGTTTTCATTATTATTGTGCTCTCTGCTATATTTCTCTGTGTGTTTCATTTCATTCTCTATACAATCTAGATCAAATGCACTACTGCAAATTCTAAGCCTTTAGACATAAAATCCTCTTAATTAACTTTCCAATGACTTCTCTCTTGCTCAATTCTAATCTATGACATGAAAGTTATAGCTCTTTGAAATTAACAGTTTTTCCCCTTTTTTGCAGTTGTCTCATCGGTACAATTAATTTCAGAGGTTAAATTCAACCATTGTTAGAAGAAACTATGTTGAGATTGAAGAAAACTTGTGTATAAGGAACATATATTATTTCTAACGGTTTACACTCAACAACATTTAGATTTGTAACTTGATGCTCTAGACACTTTCTGCAACAATATGAAACTATCAACTTTTCACTTTTACACTTTTTCCCAGACTCTAATTTTTAGCCAATGTAGCTATCTCCCAAATTGAGTAGTTCTAAAAAAACTTCAATACGAAAAAGTTGTGCATATTAATGAGAAGATAAAATGTCGAATAATTAAATTTTTCCATATTTATGATATGGGGTCATTTTTCCTCCTCCAAAGATTTCAAAAATCCCCAAAAAGTGGCCCATAATAGTGGATTTTGGCCTATTTTGGAATCTTCGCTCCACACTCCTTGGAATTCAGCCAAAATCCCAAATGAGTATCTCCATGCCTGGTCCTATTCCATGTTGTTCAAATGTCACCTACAACATCGCCTTTATCACTATACATTGCCCCATTCTTAAAAAAGTACTAATATTCATTATCTGGAAAACTAGAGTAGAAATGACCAATCACCCTCATTGACATTTCTATATTCCTCCTCATTGTGTACCTAACCTCAAATTTAATCTAATTTGGAGTTAAATTGCTCCTATTAAGCCAAAACAAGATTGTATCTAGATTGTTTTTTTGTACACCTTTTATCTTTGTTGACATGGATGACACATGCTCGATGACATGGCATAGATGTCCACCTGTCAACAAGTGAGGTGGCCATGTCATTTGTCTATCCACCTAGGTTCCCCATCATCGTTCAACCCCTTCATTTTCCTCTTTCTTTCTCTTCCTTCTTTCTTTTTCTTTTTTTTCCCTTTAATCTTTCTTCTCTCTACTTTACCAATTCATGGGCCATTGACACCTTTTGTCCTTTTTCACCAGTTGGCATCATCCCGGTTCCCCATCATCGGTCAACCCCTTCATTTTCCTCTTTCTTTCTCTTCCTTCTTTATTTTTCTTTTTTTCCCTTTAATCTGTCTTCTCTCTACTTTACCAATTCATGGGCCACTGACACCTTTTGTCCTTTTTCACTAGTTGGCATCATCATGGCCATGGATGAGAGAGAGGGTCCTACTATGTCACTACCTCCTCCATGTGGCATACTATATTTGGTTTATTTGGTCACTAAGATTTGACGGCTAACCTTTATCAAGATCAATGACCCACAATAATTTCAGAACCACAAGTTCTCAATGAATAACATGACAAATTACCTCCTAAATATATGACAACTCATATTTATCGGATCTAATGATGGAGATTGATTTCATACCTAGATGTGATCAGAGGTTAATAATTCAACTTGGCTCTGAAATATCCAATGACGAATATTCGTCTAATCTAATGGTGGATATTGATTTCAGGATGAGAAGTGATCGAAGTTTAGTAATATAACTTGACTCTGAAATATCAAATGACGAAGATTCATCTGATCCAATGGTCCAAATTAATTTCAAATCTACAACTGCTTGACCTTAACAAAGAAAATTACCTCCAAAATATCCAATAGTGGGAGTTGATCTGATCTAACAGTGGAGATGGATTTCAGGTTGAAAAGAAATTGAATGTTAACAAAGTAACTTGAATTTGAAATATCTAATGGCTTATGTTCATCATGATCAATGACTCATATTCATTTCAGAATTGGAAGTGCATGATCCTTAGTGGAATAACTTTCCTCTGAAATATCCAATGATGGAGGATGATCACAATCAACAATCCATGTCCATTTTGAGACTGGATGTGCTAAGCTAATAAAAATGTTTTTTCATTCCTAAATGAACAGCCTCATGGTCATATGAATCTAGCACTTTCACTATATCACCTTCCTAGGTGCACAATAATAAACAAAATGGTATACATAAATATAAATAAATGGTATACAACCTGAGTGGACCTAATGGTTAAGAACATGTGTTTCCTCTTAAGAGGTCACAAGTTTAAATCCAGAGGGGGGTAGGGTATGTATACCTCCATAGATTTTACCA